>JACBWW010000016.1:4317423-4564593 GCA_020086605.1 Lanius collurio | reverse complement strand
GCCAAGAAAATATTCCATCCTTTTAATTTCTTTCAGATAGCTGATCCTTTGTAGTATTTACTCTAAATGAAAGCTTCAGATGGAGTATCTGGATAGTGTTTGAAAAGGGCATCAAAGAACTCTCCTGTAATAGAATCCAGCATTGCCTAATTTCTCCCTTGTTCAGAACAGCTACAAATGCTTAAATTGCAACGTGGATGGAGATTTGAGTTTTTAAAATCATAAGCTACTTAAAAAACTCACTCCAGAAATGCATTGTGTGTCTCACTGCCTTCCACAGTCTTTCTAACATTCCTGGCACTTTGCTGCTTTGCAATAGCCTTGCAAAGACACTGGAAACACACAGCAGAGCTACAGGTGGATCGATAAGCAGGCTGAGCTCAACAAGTGGCTTTTTCACCCTTGACTACTGTTGGGAATTTAATGAACACATCCTGAATATTTAAGGCAAAATTTCAGCTTGACATGGAAGTTCTTGCATGTAAAATGCATATGATAATTATGAAGCTCTACAGGTGAATTATAATGAGCTGTACAAAAGGCAGCACCTTTTCAGGCAATATTTAAAGTGTAACCCAAATGCCTCAAATACTGCTTAGCTCCTTTATCACTCAACAGGTAATTTCTATTAGTGCCTTGTATCATCATATAATAAAGTGGGATTCACTACTGAATTTAATTCCACTTGATTCTGGACAATTTGGGAAGCATTAATGGTTCTGGAATTAAATATCAAGAGTTCTTACATCAGTTTAGTGTTTTGTGTCTGCAGGACTGCTGCAAGGGAATGCCCTCACTTTGCATCATGTTTCTATTATTTATTCTGGTAGTGCACACATACACTCACACACCCTTCAGCAGGAACCACTGTCCCTAGGGATCCTTTCACTTTAAGTTGAGGTTACCTGTCACTGAAGGTGACTGAGGTCAGCTGGCTTAAGATGACTGATCTACAACCCACACTTCCTGAAGAGATAATTTAAATCCCAAGAGAGGGTCTCATAAATTTCCAGGGAGATCTTCGTATCATAAAAATAGACTTGACACCACTCCAAAGTTTAGCTTCTGCCTTGACAAAGAGGAATCAGAGTCAGCTCTGGTGCAGGTCCTTCACAGGAGATACTTCTCAAAGGGCTCCTCAACAGTCCTTATCTTTTGGCAACGTGTCACTTGTCCCTCTGCCAGCTTTCACTGGTAGTGAGATACTGCAGCTGATGAGTGTGAGAGAGAAAAAGAACTCCTACTTCTCTGTGTCTCCTACTTTATTTGTGCAGATTCTTCTGTAGAACTGTGCTCAGGGTGATTGATGCAGGGCACAGACAAGTATTTGAATAGGAAAATCCTACCATGTTGCATAGAATTCTCCAGAAACAGCTCTAGGAGCTTATTGAATTTGTAGAATGAATCTTGGTATATTTTTTTCAATTACCTACACATTAAAGGTCTACACCAAGAGCAACATTTGCTATTACATTCTGTGGAGTTTTTGCTGGAATTTGTCCTGTTCTGCCTCCTGCCTGTCATAATCACATCGTTCCTGCTGTAACCTGAGCCCTTCACTGCTCTGGAAACTGGTTGAGATTGGCCCAGTACTGCTTCCCAACACAAAGTGATTTCCTGTCTCAAATGACTGAACTGTTGCATTGAGCAGAGAAGGACTCTAATTTCACTGTCACCCTCTGAGCTGGCAAGATGATTCATCCATTTGTTTCTGTGCCGAAGGCTGCCTGTGAGGAGCAGGCTTTGGGAAGGGCCATGAAAATGGGTGATGATTTCATTTGGCAGCACCTAATACTGCTGCTTTCATTGGCACCTACCCATGTAGGCAGCCATGCAGACCAGGCAGCTTAACAAACAGTCACGAAATTATTACCCTAAACTGTCTTCAAAGAATTGTCTCAATTCCTGATTGTCTTAAGACATATAAACACATTTGACCACAGTGATATTGCCCATTACAAAGGGATATCCAATGCACAAAGGACTTCTTCCTTTATATGGCAGTAAAAACAAAACCGCTATGGCTCTTGCCAAACTTGCCCAAAGTTTACATGGATTTGGTTTGATGAATGTGGTGGAAAATTATATCCAATATTTTGGGTACTGGCCCATACACCTTCTTACATCTAAGCAGTGCTTCTTTTAGCTTTTAAGACAGATTTCTAAATTCAGTTTTGTTTTATTTGAATTATAATGTTTAAAAAATAGACCACATGAAATAATACATCATTTTAGCTCTGTAAAATGTGGCTCCTCCTGATGCTTTTTTTTTTTTTTTTTTCAAATTGGAAACAATAGTTAGTGATTTGTGCTCTGCTTTTCTTGGATGCTGCTGTTCTAAGGTTATCTGTTGCCTCTAAGGGCAATTGCTCCTCACATGCCATTGAAATAAATCATCTTGTGATGGAGCTGAAGACGACATGATGCTGTACTGAAGGTAACTGGTACAGCAGCAAAAACCGTGGGGCTTGTCCTGTCGCACTACCAACGTCATTAAATTTCTGTGGGCTGGGTAGTTGAGTGAAATCAATAGGGTATTCTGATGGACTTTTTAATGGACTATGAATGTTATTGACAAAAAAATATTTAGTAATGGAGAGACTCCCCCTTCCCCTCAAGTTTCAGTATTATACGGAAGAAGGCAACTTAGCTTATCTTGGACCATTATCTTGGAATATTTTATTATTTTGAATGGGTGTAAACTAGTAAAGCTTCAGCATTCTTACATGTCATTGGAAAGAATCGAAGCAGAAATATCTTGTCAGAAGCAAAGTTTGCAGACAGTAAGTTGAAATACTTGCTTGGTTGTCTTTGGCACTCCTAGTATTTAAATGTGGGGTGTTCCAGGACTGTCGATATGTACAGGACTCTTAACAGGAGTTATAAGAAGAGATCAATAGTTCTTCCTACAGCAGGTCATCAGGCACATAACTTACCGAAATGGAAGGCTCAGTGCTTTTGACCTCCCTCCTACCTCAACAAATAAATCTGGGGCCAGGGCAAGCAATATCAGTGGTCTTAGGCTTTGGGGCCTTCTGGAAATCCATTAATAGAGCCCCTCGAGGAAAGAATTAATTTGTTTAAGCAGTTTGGGCATTGTGTTTGCATATGAAGCATGAGGATGCCTCTGATAATAGATGGTTGCATTCAGAGAGGATTTGGGCTCTGCTCTGCTCCCTGGGGTAGATGTTTGCTACCCTTGTGGGTAAAATCTGACCAGGAAAGATAAGTAGGTGTCTTAAATTCAAGAGAATTAACCTCCGATGGGGAAACCTTCCCTCCTGGAGCGCCCCTTCCTTCCGATGATCATCTGGAGGGCCAGGAGGCCCCGCTGCTCAGCAGCACAATGGCAAAGGCTCTGCAGCTTCAGACCGGGAATTCAGCCCTGTCCCCCCTCCGCTGCCACGCCAGGGCTTCGGCCAAAGCCGCGCTTCCCCAGCTCTGCGCCGGTACGGGGGAGCAAAGGCCCACACGCCTTGGCCGAGCGGCACCTTCCTTTTGCTTCGCTTGGGACGCAAACCCGCGGCACGGAGGGGCCCGGCCCTCGCTTGGGACACAAACCCGCGGCACGGAGGGGCCCTGCCCTCGCTTGGGACACAAACCCGCGGCACGGAGGGGCCCTGCCCTCGCTTGGGACACAAACCCGCGGCACGGAGGGGGCCCGGCCCTCGCTTGGGACACAAACCCGCGGCACGGAGGGGCCCTGCCCTCGCTTGGGACACAAACCCGCGGCACGGAGGGGCCCGATCCCCGCGGCACGGAAGGGGGGCACGAACGGGCCCGGCCCCCGCGGCACGAAGAGCGAGCGGAGGCCGGAGCGGTGCGGCCGGCAGGGGGCGCTGCCTGCCCGCGCGCCCCGGCTCGGCCCCCTCAGGACGCGGTCGCTGCCCGCGAACCGCCGGGAACGGGGATCGGCTGCGCCCGCTGCTCTCGTCCAGCATGGACGTACCGAGAGACACGAGCACCTGGAAGTTAATTCCCGATTAAGAAAAAGGTATTGAAGCAATAAATTTTAGAAGGATCCTGAGCTACAATTTCTGTAAGATATTCAAAAAGACCTGTCCTGGGAGGATTTTCGTTATTGGTTTTTGCGCAAAATGAACTGCCATTCTTGGATTTTCTACAGTTCATGATTGGCCAAGGACTGTCCAAAAAAAGGCACTAAATTCAATTTTTTTTCCCCTTTCAGATTTTCTTTCCTCTTTCAGCTCAGAACTTTTATTTTGGTTCGCCTGCAGGATACACTGAACTTCCCATTCTCCCTTTCCCCCAAATCCCTTCTTTCCTTGCTTTCTACAGTGCTTTTGTCGGTTTGGGGGAAAGGGGGATTGAAGAGGCAGGGACCTTTTCTTTGGATCGGGACACACAGATTTTTTTTTCTTAGTTCGCTTGTTCAGAGTAGTGAAAAATCCCTTCAGCCCACAACATGTCCCAGTCTCCTGGTTCAGCAGACCCTGGGGGTTCAGGGTGCCGTCCGCCGCCTCCTGGGCCGGCGCTGCCCCGTGCCCGGCAGGGAGGGTGCCCAGCCCAGCCCTGCCAGCGTCCCCACTCGTGTCTCACCCTGTGACAAGGGGCACCCTCTGCCTCTGTGTCACCGGAGGCCTGACATGCGAGTGGCACGGGACAGACGTCTCCTTCCCACTTTTTGGATTGTGTACAAAGCTTGAAACCCAGCCCAGGTATTTCTGAAACCTCTTCCTTAAATATCTTAAATGAAGAGAGGAAAATAAATTTGGCTTTGACCTGGTGTTGTTTCATCTGTGAATATGTTTTTCACGGTGCTTTCCCAGTGTTGCTCTGAACTTTGTTTCATAAATGCTTGCATCAAAAAACCCCACAGATACCTCTGGATATATTTATAATATTTCTCTATTCTTTGATTCCTTAATGTGAAATAAACGGAATCACCCATTTAAGTTTACCTTTCTATGCTTAAAAATAATGAAATAGGACAGCTTATGGCTTTTCTCCTCTGGATGGCAGTAACTCCTGCTTAAACATTCATAACCTGTGACTGCAATATCCTGCAGCGAGGGGTTTCCTTTCCTTTGTCAGTGTGCTATCCAAAAGAAACATTTAATTTCATTCCTTCTATGTTTTTTCAAATCTAAATTTGAAAGCTAAGTAAGCTTTCAAAGAAGGAATCTGTTTAATGTAAAAATCTAATTGCACAGGTCCTATGTATAAAACGAGAACAGGAATCAGAAGAAAGGAATTGGTGCTGTGCATTAATACTTACTTGTACACAACTACCTGTGTTATAAAAATTACCCAGTGATGTTGAGAAAATCAAATTCCTTGACATTAAACAATGAAGCAATACCAAAAATACAGAAATGTCCTGTCCTGAGAGTGTACCAGAACATCTGCCATTTTAAAATACTCTCAATGTAACAGAGCATGTCTGGATTTATTGACTGTTCATACAATATGAAATTTGACAAGACAAAAATACATCTAGTAGAGGTGATTTCCAAACAGCCTCTGTGCATTTATATGTTAAACAAGAGATATGAGCAGGAATTAAGCCTTTCTCCCTTCACATCTGAGCAAGTAACACTTTTTCAGTAATAGAACTGGACTTACATGTAGGACTTGTGTCTTCTTACCAGGCAGGAGTAACTCTATTGCCTTGTTTTACTGCTGGTGCAAATGAGGCAGTTCAGAGCAGCAATTTTCAAAGATTAATTAAAGTGAATCAGCACTTCCTTCTGATTCTGGCCAGCTGAGGTGTGTTGTTCAGAGTCAGAGCAACCAGCCTGATTTCTGAGGTGCTGTGAAGGCAATGCTCCCCAGCTTTTGGCTCAGCAGCAGCATATAGAACTTCTGTTTGCTTATGTATATATTATTCTGTCAGACAGAAAGTTGTTGATTTTAGTTGTGCATTCAGTTCCTGGTCTGTGGACTGAGATGGCCGGTGGGCCTGTGGTTTTTAGTAAAGGTGTTTTTCTACCAAGAGATTAGAGCTACCAATGAGTTTGAAAACCTTATTGTTTTCAAGTGGAGAAAAACTCCTTGGCTCCTAGAATTAAGGAAAATGTTTCTGCCCACATATTTTTCAGTAAAAAACCCCAAATTTGGCAGGTTTATGTTAATTTCTCTGGAATCAAGACACTGTTTATATTTTCCCTCTAAATTGGTAATGCTTAGGAAAACTACTTGCTTAGACAGCCCTATTTCTACAAGCATTGTCCTGATCTTGAACAGCACAGTAAGGTGCTGCCCATTTGCTTGTCCTGCCTACATCTAACTGAGGGAAGCTAAACACTTCTGTGATACACAAGCCAATCCCATAAAAAGTCCTACTCAAGAATTGGAAGCCCTCTGTGGTGACAGAAACATCAGTCCAGCGCTGGAAACTGAGTGCTTTGGGAAGACATGGTGTCTCCTGAGTTTCTTCAACAGACAGGGGAACAAACTTTGTTACAGCTCTTCTGAAAAAAGAGTGGCATCTCCGTGGTGACATGAACCCAGCTCCACAGTGCAGAAGGAAATGGATTCACAGACATTTTGTTTGTCTGCATACATTCCATCATGTGTTTGGACTGTTCTGTTCAGGTAATTTTCTTTAGCAGTGTAACAGAAATGGTCAAGAAGTTTTCAAGACTGAAGGTATCAGTGGAAGATAAACTTCAAATCACTCCAAGCTACTGTCCTGGCTTCTTTTTTTGGAATGTAAAGAAAACCTGAAAAATAAAAAAGTGGATGCAGCTGGAAAGTTGATTTTACAGCTTGCTGCAAAGCTGAACCATCAGCCTTTCAAAAGTCAAGTAAAAGTAGATAAATTGTGTCACACTGGTTTTACTGCAGGTCCACACCTTTGAGATCCCCTGATTTGCTGAAAAAGGTGCTCTGAAGACTTCATTAAGTTCTGTCCCTGACACCAATTTGTCAGCAAAAGATTGAGCATGTTGAGAAACCAACCCAAGAGGTTCCTCCTTAGCATATTTGTGAAGGCCTGTTCTGCTCCTACTGACTTCTGAGCTCAGGGGTAAAAGAAACAGAGAAAAGAGGGGCACTCCCCATCCACCAAACAAGTAGAGAGAAAATCCATGACTGGTGGAATGTAGTTCTTTTCTGTCCTGTTAAACACTGCTCTCTCCCACTGCAATGACTGAGTTTGCCTCTCTTCACCATGGTAGCAGGACAGGCATTGTCAAAAATATTAAAATGGATTAAATGGTCAGCTGCAGATTCATTCTTGCTGCGTAATTTTCTAAGTATAAGCTTTGTCCACAATTTGGGAGGAATTCTTCTGCCATGCAGCAGTGGCCTACCAAATACCTCTCTCAGCCCTGCAAGCAATTTGAACAGCATTCTGCATGGTCTCTTTCTGAAAAAAAGATGTAATTCATAAACCTCCCCGTTTCCCTTAGCTCCAGAAAATGTCTGTACTAGTTTCCTAGGTGGTGATATGTACACATGGCATGCAGCACTGCATATGTTTTAAAAAAACTCTATTCTTCATCTCCCTGATACATCAAAATGGAGTCTGATGGAAAACCAAGATGCTTTCCTGTGTGGTGCTGGGCCCACTATGACAGCTGAGGTCAGGAGAGGAGAAGGCATGCAAGAACATTTCTGGCTGAGTTCCAAAATACAGAGATTTGAAGTTTATTGTGAGGACAGAAGAGCACTGTGCACTTGTAGTTCTAGCTGTTGGCACTCCAACTATACCCAGCTAGTCAGAAGGATCGGTTATAGCTAGAGCTCAGTCTGAAAGGAGATTTCAAACAGATTAAAAATTCCTATTCATTACAAGCTTCTAAATTAAGTGAAACTCACTGAAAGATTGGTTTCTTTCTGAATCCTGAATAATTCTTTACATTGTGATCAGAGAATAAGGTTATTTTGGACTCTTAATTTGGAAACACATGTATGTGATTTATCCTAACACTCCTAATGTCCAGAATTACAGAACTGCCAACTGTTTTTCTTTGTCAAGAAAAACACTCCCTCTGGACTTTTTTAAAAGAAGAACAATTTAAAAATCCGTTTGGGACAGCATCCCTGTCTCAGACTTGAGACATCTTGCAACTGTAAGAGCACAAATGTAAATGTGAGCTGACCTGCCCTGTGTGCAAGGAATGTGAGGTTTTTCTGAAATGCCTATTTCCCCAAACTAATTAGCACGTGTAGCCTTACAACAAGGCTTTCTTGCTTTCTCATGCAAATGCAGTAGCAGGAGTGGACCTTACAGTATAGCCCTGGAAATGAGGGCAGGGTTGCCCTTTTGGCTCCCTTGTAGAACTTGCATTCTGTATGTGCTGTGTGAAGCTCCTGCAGTGTTCCATGGATGGACAGCACAAATAAACTCCAGCATAGTTACCTCTGCTTTCAGGTTTGATTCACCCTGAGCAAGGTCTCCTTGGCTTGTCTTTCTGTGTAGCATCACATCAGTCGAACTGCTGCTTCAACCTGCAGGAGGAAACCAAAGGGAGAAAGTTTTCTGCGTGGGCTGTATACACTTGTTTTCAAAAGAGCTGTTGTATAAAACACCCTATGCTTTCTGTGTTACTGGAGTTGCCTGAGGCAGCTCTGTCATTGCTGATCATACATTAAGCACAATACATCAGCATGCCACAGAAAAAGATTTCCCAGGATCGTCTATGCCCTTTTAGAGCAGTAAGCAAAAATGACTAAGGTATAAAAGGGCATATTGTGGTGGAGCTTTTATGTGAGTGGGGACTGCAAGGGCAGAGAAGACATAAAACTAATGCCTTCTGCAAGCCATGAAGAAATTAGCAAGAAGTATAAATGGGAAATCAAAGACAAGTAGAACAGCCACACATCCAAAAATCACCTGGACAACAGAGCTGAGAGATCCAGAAGCAAGAATCCTGTTTTCATGTGATGGCCCAACTGGCTGCAGAGGTGGGGTTAGGTTGGCATCCATGGGCTCCCTCCTGCTGACACTGCTGAATCAGAAGAGTTTATTGCAGAACAATCTGAGCAATATCTTGAATCTTGAACTCCAGTTTTGCACAATTAAACCACAGCTATTCAATGGTCAGGGACTGTAAGTGAAAAGAAAGGACAAAGTCAATTTGCAGGAAGATGATGCCCTGTGACAGATGACCAAGTTATCTTTAAGCTAGTGTATAAACTCGTTTCTTTGCAGATCAGCAGAATGCAATGGCCAGCTGCTCTAACCTCCCCAAGTGTACTGTGTGCATCTGCACTTTCTACTTGATCTCCTCTGCCCTATCCCCTGCTGTATTCCCTTCTTAAGGTTACAAAGATCTTCCAAGTTACAAAATTGTCCCTGATAAAATCCATATCGTAGTGATACTTTTTGATGAAGCTGTTTGTAAGCCCAAATATTCCACAGTTCTGCTTGTTCCAGCCAACTTTTTGTGACTGAGATAGATGTATTTAATAAAACAAAAAAACAAACAACCCTCCTCTCCCTCCCTACCCACCCAAAAAGAAGAATCAGGCCAATAATTATTCTATTAGCAGCAGACTGGTGGTTCAGTAAACCAAAGACATGAGGATACAAACCTTTGCATGGGCAAATATGCCCAGAGTCTTTGAATTTATAAAATTTGCACTGGCAGTTGTTAAAATCTATTTAACTAGTTGATTTTGGAAGGCTGACCAGAATGCCTTTGTAGAACTTCTTGCACACAGGAAAGCTTCACTTGAGGGTAATCAGAACATCACCTCTTCCTTTCCACATCGTTTACATCCTTACAAAATGACTTATCCCAGTATCACTCCAGGCAAATTTTAAAATTGTTTAATTGCTCATATCTTCAGTACAGCAGTATCCCCTCAATGATCCCTCCACCTAAGAAGGGTGCAGGTAACAGGGTGTTTTGAATTGCATCCTGATGTCCAAGGCTTTGATAAAATATTTGAAAGGCCAGAAAGTGCCAAGGTGTATAGACTGTGCCAAGGTGTTGGCTGAGGGGAGTGCCACCACTTTGCTTCAGTAATCACTCACTTTAGGCTGGAGGGGCTGATAGGGCAATCCAGTGCCATCCATCAAATCCTTCCTGAAAGGTATCTGAGAGCTAATCTGCATTTTACACAGCAGCTGCAAAAAGGAGCAGTGATGCTTAATCGTGGATCAGCAGGCTAATACTGTATCTAGCAAACACTTTTCTTAGATCATTCTCCAAGAGTAAAGGCTTTCCTTTGGTCATCTTTCTTGGAAATACAGAGAAAGGAATGTAATTTTTGTTAAAGAATGTATTTTATTATAGAAATACTCCCTCTTGACTGATGGAAGATTTTTGCTGCATAAGGAATTGAAGGAAATGACATGATTTATTTAATAATAATTAACATGGGAGTTTTTTATAAAAATTAAGGACTTGCACTTGTTTTTGTATCCTTAAATAGCATTAATCAAAATTATCTGGTGGCTAAATAAAATACTCCTCCTCCTCTCTGAATGTGGTCCCTTGTTGAAAGCTTGGGAAGGGAAAATTGCACTTGAACATTATTCCAAAGACTTGTTCCCACTTCAATTCTGATGGGCTGTTTTCCTCTGTTTCTGCCCTGAATGAGATGATTCCCTGCAGGGAGCACCTGAGAGGCCTTCAAAGGAGCCCAGGGCTGGAGAGCAGCAGCTCAGAGCTCCCTGCCTTGCTCCCATCAACAAACAGAGGGAAAACACTCCCTGACATGGCATTTCCTTCGCTGCATCCTCGGCCACTGTGATGGGCAGGAGTAGCAGGAGGTGACAGTGATGATTTCAAGCTTTAAAACCCAGCTCAATGGGGCCAGCTTCCAACAGGTGAGTGAAATGAAGAAAGAATGGGGCTTTTTGCATATTGATAGATCCAGCTGAATGGTGAGCATTCCTGGAAGAGTGCAAGGCTCTGATAAGAGATTTATCAAGCATGTATTACATCAACTGGCTGCTGTGCTGGCCCCCTGATCAGCTGCTTTTCCTAGCAACAGTACCCAGACAATGAGCTCACATCTACTGAGGGAGCACTTCACTGTCAGGGGAGATGCTGTTACAGTAATTCATGCTTGAGATCAGGTGTAAAGGAGGACAACCAGACCCCAGGTTTATATACAGAAAGATGCTGGGTGAACTGAGGATCTTTTAAAGACCCCTCTTCAGCTCAAGCTTCAGTTCTGCCCGTCTGAGAGTCCCTCCATCTTCCTAAGCAGCTCATTGGGGAGTCAACAGAAATAACTGTTAGTAATTGAACACCAACTTGTGAGAAATGTAATTTCCAGATGTGTTTTTAGTACAACATGTAATTAAGTTTTAACAAGGTTTATTCAGCTCTCTAAGGACTTTGCAGAAAAGCTTTAGTGGGAACGTAGAGGACAGAACTGATCTAGAAAAGAAAAAAAAGGCCCATGAATATATTTTCTTTTGTTACAATGAGATCAAGTTTGCAATTTCTTGGATTAAACTGGGACAGACTTTGAGAGTCTGTCTCTCAAAGATCTAAGAATTCTGAGAGACCTTAAGCATTCATATTTTCATCACTGTCAATATTAAAATCCTGTCTTAGAATATTCTTTGTCTTGTACCCATATGAGTAAGGACTAATTCCACTTAGGAAATGCAGTATCTTGATTTAAAGGGAATTAATTCTGACCCTTGAAAGTGGTAGGAAAATAAGTCTCACATTGAAAATAAAAGCCAGTCTGCCCATGGAACTTGCTGCTATCCATATCTGTGCACCTCCTCTGAAAGAGGTATGATGGCTTTTCCTGAAGCTATTTCAGGATAATTGTATCTTTGTCCTTTATAAATTCACATATATTTTTATAAGCAAAGCAAGGGTCCCAATGGTGCCATTAGAAATAATCCTTTAAGAGATTTCCAAAGATATGTCTTGTTTAACTTCAACAGAGAGTTAACTAAACACTCTACAGAAATTTTATTTTTCCTCATAACCAACAATAGATTCCTGTAAGTGTAAAGTAAGTCATACACAATCAAATGTGCTGGCATAAAAGTAGTCATGCTCTCACTCCTATAAAAAGTAAATAAGTGGTGCCAATAAAGACATGCCAATGTGTGAGAATAAACCTTTTGTTTTAAAGCACATTTAATCAAAGAACATTTTACAAACTTTTAAATTCATTAAGACTCAGGTCTTGACTGTTTGGAACTCCTTCTCAGTGACTGAATCACCAGAAGAGTATTGAATTCTGCATTTTCATGTACAGATGCCACAAAATATTGCAAAAGCTTAGTTTACTTGAAAGGGCATCTTATTCTTATTGAGTTGTCACAGAAAGAGAATAGAAGTAAATTTGTCCTAGTCTGCCATTTCCTTGCAGCACTATGCACTGCTGCTAGCACTAGGGAAGGCTTGTTTTTCCAAGTCCAAATGCACAGTATCAGGATCTGAGTGATGCTTACCAGGAATGGACTTACACTTCCCACGTAATAAAAATTACTTGTATCAAAGTATCAGAAAAAGTTTGTACCATGTAATATCTGGATGGATTTAGCAAATCATCTGAAGGAGGATTATTAATGGAAAAAAAGTGAATGTATTGCTTTTAGTAGAGACTTCATTACCTCACAAACTAAGCAACAGTTGTTTAAGAAAATCAAACAAATCCCATAGCTGATTCCTCCAATTTTTTGCCATCTGCATCTCTTTAAAATAGTCACATAAAAATGACATATTTGAAAAGTTGTGGGGTTTTTTTTAACAGAAAAATTTAATTCTCATTCAGTGTTCTGTGAACAAAAACTTCAACACTTCTAAGAAATTAAAAAAGAAAGTGGTGAGCACATAAGGTTCTTTATACATCTGTTATGAAACAGAAAAAAATCACAGAACCCCAGAAATGTGGGGAGGGGAACAAGAAAATTGGATGAAAGGGCTGTATCCCAAGGACAGGTATATGATGACTATGAGTCACAAGAACTTACTCCCCAAAAATACTCAGTGTGCCTTATAATGACATAATAAATAAAGGATGGGCTATACCTTTCTAGTAAAATATTTCAGAAAGCCCCACTGAATTTTTTCCTCCTGAAATACTTTTTTTCAGGTTCCCTAGGCAAAGGGAATGATCTAAGCTGATAGATTTCACTACCACTGAGACAGAGTGTAACATGGTGCTCAGCCTGCAGTGCATTAAGGGTATCTGGTATCCAACTGATAAAAAGCAACTCTTATTTCTCAGAGGATAGAACCCCATGGCTCAATTGTGAGAGTCCAGATTAAAAGCTTTACAGTACACATAATCATTATAATACTGTCTTACCTGGAGTCTGCATCTTCCTCCATGGCTTCAGTGATAGTATTTCTGTCTTTGGTATTAATTTCTACCAGTTGGAGCTGTGAACATTTCTTGTTGCACTGTTTGGCAAAGACAGATCTTAGATGTTTTAGAAAACTAATATATGTTTGCTTCATAAGGGATATGCTGATTTATTAATCTAACTTTTGAAGGGTGTCTGTGTCTAATAGTTTCTATTTTAACATGTGGAGCTATAAAAAGATTTACTGGGGCTCTGGAGCCTTTATTTTCTACCTGGATATTCTTTGCATTGCTCAGATCTGATCATGTGTTGTTATATGTTTATCCACCTTGTGAACGTCTCCAAAATAATCTAACCCAGTGGGTTTTGACCTTTTTTTCAATTTGCAAGCCTCTAAATGTTTTCAAGTAAGATTATGAACCCTCTCTGCACTCTGAATTTGAGATAATGGGCAATAGCATTGCTTTCCTTCGTTACTTTTCAGGGTTGCCTAGAAATAGTCCCTTTGTAGTGGTTAGAGGCCAGAGGTTCAAAACTATGTATGATTTTATGGCCAAAGTCACAACTAGAGTAATTTGGCATAATTCTGCTGATTTCAGAGGAAAAATCCTTTGATAGCAGCAGTTAGAATAATGGCTAGTTTATTTTACATTAGCTGAGGAACTTCCTCTGGCTTTAGTCTTCCTCTTAAATTTCATTGTGGATAAGATTGAGCCCCGCTTCTATGTAATTGTATCTCCTTTGGGAAATACTCCTTACTTACTACCCAGACTAGAACACATCAAAGACCCCAGGAGGAATCTTAAAAAATTTTACACGGGCAATCTCATCAGAAAATTTCTAAAATTTCATTTTATGTTTAGTATCAGATGTTTTTAAGATGGCTCTTCACTCAGAGATTACCTTTTGTCTCAGTGGCACAGTATAACACATGTACAACTCTGATATAAATTATACATTCAGTAACATAAATTTTGCTTAGCTTCTCTAATCAGGTAGTTCTACTGTTAATATCTTGAGCGAGATACTTTGAATAGAGTTATTCTGATTTACACCAGTTGATCATATGCCCAATTTTCCCAGTATGCTTCAGGAGTGAGCGCAAAGGAAATAATGTTCCTGTTTCTCATGAAAAAGAAAAGCACAACTAGTTAGGTAGGTTTTAAGAAAAGTAACAATTAGGTCTGAAATGTTAATAACTAGACATCTTTTCTGAAGGTAGTTAGAAGTATTTATATTTAAAAGACAAGAAAATTTCTGAAAAATTAGAGAAAAATGGGAAATTGTCTTTTATGCTGCTACTGTGTAGCTCACTTTGCAGCTCCATCACATGACAACGAATAAGTAAAGAAAACTATTATTATGCCAACTGCTCCAGGACAAAAGGGTATTACATATCTCTTACAAAAGGGGATTTCTTTAAAAAGCACAGCACATTCAGTGTTTAGGGTTTGCAGTTGAAATTCATGGCCTCGCTTGCCAATATTATCATGCAGCTGGGTATTATGCTATTGCTTTACTCTGAGGGGAGAAAAAAAAATCACAAGAAACATATTCAAATGGGCTCCTATTAAATGGTTGTATTCTCTTATGTGGCAATATCAGTTTTAATGATTTTAGCATCTCTTCTCTAGTGCAAAAGTTACCATAAAGACTACCACAGAGAATTTGATTGCAAACAGAAAAAAGCCAAAAAGGTGCTTCTTTTGATTTAAAAAAATTATCACTGGAAAAGACTATTAGGCATTATTTTAGTGCTGAGAACCAATGGCATTAACAATAATTTTACTCTTATTTAGTAGCTGAGACAGAAGTCCATCTTTCTGTAGAGAAGGCTTCTGACAGAATCTCTTGTATTTGTTCTGTAAAACAAGGATTTATTTATAAAATTTTAATTCAAATTCATTTACTATCTTCCCAGAAAGTCTTTCCTGTTTAAGATGACCCAAAATCTCCTGATGAATAAAAGATTAAATGTAGTCTCAGAAATTTTCATCTCTTCATGATGTTACTAGTGAAACACTGATTTGGATGAGCAAATTACATCTGTATTTATAGGATTGGGTATTTCCTGCACCTTCTATATGCAGCCTCAGTTGTGTGATTATCATGAACTAGCTTATTAAGCATCATACTTTTTTTCTAAAATTCTTTCAAAGAAATGTTTTGTAAAAAATAATAACAAGTCACAAGGTACAAGTCAGACAGAGGAACAGTCTAAACTTTTTCATTTGTATATGTCACATTTATTTTCTAGTTCTTAGATACATCCATCTCTGGGTATCTCCAGCTATATTTTCAAGTCCTTAATTCTGATTTTTCTTCTGTTTTTTCCTGAGTTGCCTGAGTACTCTCATCATAGAGTGCTGAAAGACACTCTGAGTGATGTTATGTACTAAAAACAAATGAATGACACAAAATGGACATTTTTGTGGCATAGGAGAAAAAAAAAAAAAGCTATGAAATTGTTTCTTGACAGGAATTAATATAGAAGCCAGGCTGAGACACTGAGCACACTGTGGCAGCCAAACACTAAATTCATACTAGCCCTGGGTGTACAACCGAGTTAACAAAATAAGAGAGGTTTTTGAAAAGCTCCACAGCAGTGAGCGTACAATTTGAACATACCTTCATTTCCTTTATATTAATTAAAAGTACAACAGAGGCCACAGAATAGTGCCCCAGTCTCACTTGCTTATAAATAACTCTTCTCTATGGTGCTTCTGTTCTTATCCCAAATGTTTAATTATTTTGTCTTGTTAGGTATCAGGTATGTAAGGAAAAGTAGTGGTGACAGAAATCTAATCCCAAATGGTGTACTTAGATGTGGGTCAGTATCAGCATTGGGACAGATGCTACTTGCACACCATTTTAGTCCTAATTTGTATATAAAGAATCAGTTATTGCAATTTGCTACACATGATTAAGCATTCTGATATTCTCTCTTCTACTGTTTTCTCTACTACTAGATATTAAACAATACAGTTCCAAACTCATGTGTCAAACTCATCAAGAATAGATACAGCCATTTTGTGGTCACCAATGTGCATGGTACTTACACTCTCTACATCACTGCAACCTGGTTGACTGAGCTTCCAGCTTTCAGAAGCTAAGGAGAGCTTGTCAATACACATCTATACTTCTCAAAATACTCTGTGCAGCACCAGGGCCCAGTGCCATAGCCCTTTGAAAAGAGTCAGTCAGATTATCCCTGTTTTATAGAAAGGAAGGTTTGCTCATGGGTGGCTGAAGAAGTTCAAGGTGCAGGGCAGATCTCTGTACTGCCATGGCTGCTCCAGCACCGTGTGGGAAGTTTGCACTGCTCCAATGATTTTGATGACTGAAAATTTTTCTTTGCTTGTAAGAAGATAAGCCATCCTGACAATTTTGTTTATTGGCTTTAGTGGAATGTAAAAATTATAGATCTGTCCATAATGGCTCAGAATCCTTCTGGGGAAATCCTTCTGGTTTGCCAAGATTTATGTTACTCTACTTTCACTCTGCCATTCATAGGATTAGGAGAGCAGGAATATTGTCCAAGAGGGGAACTGGTTTGGAAGCTATGTTTTCATTCAGAGGGGATTTTCTTCTGACTCACTGAAATCTCTTTTCTTTCACTGAAGCAAAAGTCTTAAACTTCAAAATTGGAAACAACAAAAGTGTATCCTTAACATTTGAGTTAAAGTAACCAAAAGGATTAATTTCATTGTTCAAACAATGTTATGCTTTGTGAACAGTAAAAGTGCATAATTTGTGGTGCCCTGATATAATTTGTAGCTGCAACAGTCTCACAAAATTAACTTTCCTTTTGGATTCGCATAAACATTTATTTACTAAAATGCTGTTATTTTTTTAAAAGCAGCAACATGGGAAAGTAAGGCTTGCCTTTGTACAAGTGGCTCTAAGACAAGTGGTACCACTGACCACGTTGGACAAGTGGCACTTTTAGCAGCTCAGAGAAAATGTCTACAGGAGCAGAATGACCTGTCTTCTCTTCATTGGTTACTGAGACATCTCCAAATATTTACCAATCACTTTCAGGATTAGTATCTTGGATTAATATCTTCCTCCTCATGCTCAGTATTCACAGTTCACTTTACTCAGTTATTGTCCCATCCACATTTCATGAAGGAGAGAAAGAATAGATGTCCTGTGCTTCCTCTGCCCTGTGCACCATTTTGTATGGGACAGGCTTTGGGACATCTGAAATTGAGAATGCTGAGTAGAACATCCCACGAGAGTGGCTGGATAGTGCCCCTTTACAGCCTTGCATAAATACCAGTTTGTTCATGATTCCATTTGAATAGGATTTGGGGTTTTTCCATATAGAAACATTTTTTTTTTTTTTTTTAATTCTTGGTTTTTCTGGAATAATCATAATAACAATACAAGATTAAGAAAATGCATTAAATGAGACATACTAATTGCTGGCTGTGATTAATTAGTAATTGTAAGCCCACCCACACACATAGCTTCAAATGCTAGTAATTTACTTGCATGAATTCAACAGAAGCAGACAAATTTCAAAATATCTCGATCACTATTATTTTAATTGACAGATGAACTTGTCTGTTGTAACTGCTCCAAAAAACTTAACATTTCTTAAACTGATAAAAGACAAAGTAGGATCTTGTTACTTAGATTGGTAGGGAACCCGAAGTCTAACCAAAAACCTTTAGTCAATGCACAAAATAGCCTTCCTTGCCTACGTTTTGCTTTCAGCCTCCCAAAAGAGCTGCTCTCATTTACTTGTCTGTAGCAAGGGAGAGGATTTATTGCTTTGTTTTCAAGCATTCTTCAGTTCCAATGACAGGAAGCCATTCAAGCCCTATGTCAGAGTCTTGACCATTTGGGGAACGATAATGTGATGACTTCCTAGGGAATTAAGTCACATGGGCTTAATGGCATTAGGGGTTCTGGTTATCCCTGGTAGAAACTAAGGAGTGAGCTTCTCACGCTACACTGGAAGACTTCTGCCTAATGCAGCCTCATGCTCTTGCAGCTCCCCTCAAAATAGATCTTCCAGACATATTTTTTCCTCAAAATGCAATTCCAAAAATTTTATTCAAATCTTCTAGGCTGTCTTATTGAAAGTTTTTGTGTATTCTCTGTTAATTGTCCTAAGTTCTGCTGAATGGAGAACTGTGTTTGCAATTACAGTATCACAACTTTACACTGACCACAAACTTTAAACCAGGGTGCATAAGTGAACATAGTTTATTCTTTGCTTAAACCATCAGCACGGCTTTTAAACATACTTTTAAAATAGCATTATCTAAAAAAATAACATTGTTATTAATCACTTCTTACAAGACCTTTAGAGGTTCTCCCTTTTCCTGTTCATAAATCCTTAGTCTTTGCATTAATTTTTTTCTCAGGCAGGAAACAGTAACAATTGATTTACATGGACAAAATCATCTTTTCCCAGTTTTCAGTCCAGCTTCCTCTGAGATCTCATTGACCTCCAAAGTTCAACTTCTTCCAAGAAAGTTTACTTTGGAATTAATAGCCTTCAGCATCAAACCATCAAGTGCTATAGACATTACCAGTGCTATAAGTAAACCTTCAGCCTTTCCACATAAACTCTTATTTTCAGAGGTTTATAGTTTCACTACAAAAATACAGTTTTATACTGAAACTTAGTTTAAAAAGCTCAGTCTGGAAGTGAATTCAGTTTCTGAAAAATCTGCACAACTCTGTGGGTGTTTTCAGTCTGAAATTCTGACCAAGACTATGCCTTGCTATCTACACCCCATTGGCGCCTGACTTTCTAAAAGTGCAGATCCACTCCTGATAAATTATGGAAAGACAATCTAAAAGGGTGTTTTAAAAATTATTATCCCATATGTTAAATATTTTCAAATTGGATCCAGTCCCTGCTTCTCTGGAAGACAGTCTAATCACTTGAACACTACAGTATTTTTCAGAAGATTTTAGCCAGGCTGAGATGTGAGCCTAACTGCTCTGCAGTGATGGAGGGCTCTCAAGGTTCCTCTGAGTGTCTGCATGCAGAGTAATGGAGGAGCCTGCTGGTCCTGCAGCAGTGGGAAATGCTGATGGACTGGGGGATGAAAACCTTGCAGAAAGGAGGCTGAAAACCTGAATTGGGGAGTTTGGGGAAACTGTCACCTCCTCCTGCCTTTTCAGGAGCCGTAGGAGTGCTGGCTGGGGCTGAGTGCTGCGAGCGACAGGTGAGGGAGAGGAGGAGGCAGGCACCTTTCTAGCATCCTGAAACAAAATATTCACCATAACTAGAGATACTTAGATGAAAACCAGCAGAACTTACTTACATGCTGGTTTGCACAATTGCCTTCAGAAGGGATTTGGAGGCACCATCTGGAGGGAAAGATGACAGAGAGATGCCATGGAGTTTCCAGTTTCCTTCATAGGTAATTCCTGTGAAGGGATGACTTGATCTTGAGTCACGGATACTGGAGATGGGAATACAAACATAACACAACAGCAAACATGTTCAAGGCCACAGGCTGCAAATGTAATTGCT
Source organism: Lanius collurio (assembly GCA_020086605.1). NCBI lineage: Eukaryota > Metazoa > Chordata > Aves > Passeriformes > Laniidae > Lanius > Lanius collurio. Next base: position 4,544,887 of record JACBWW010000016.1, on the reverse strand, counting down.
TCAAAGCAAAATGTTCTCTTCTGAGATTGTGACCCAGTGCAATACACTGCTTCCTCTGACTACTCATTCTTCCCACAACAGAAATTTGAACAAGCCAAAGGCAATATCCTGCCCCCAACTGCCCCCAAACTGGTCTCAAAAATGAAAAATGTCCCATCAGTCCTTCCACATAATTCCACAGCACAATTTCCTATGCCTGTGTCCAGCAGCAGGAAGACTATTTCACTTAATCAATATAAAAAGTTTCTTATACTTGCCATATGAAGAAAAAGACCAAGATGCCCTCTAGGTTATCCCCTGGTTTCAGACATGTCACTCCTACAATCACCCTTATATTCATCCTATGTTTTCAAATGGAAATGTGTTGGTGCCCAAACACAGCAAAGCAACATCCTCTGAAAAATGTGGCACTGGTAACCATGCAGAATTGACAGTGCAGCATCTGAGTAGGAAATACCAACCTTCAGATCTTTGGGACTGTTCCATTTGAAGCTGATCCAGAAATCTTTTTTTTTGGGAACAGCTCATTATAACTAGGCAAATTCAGTCCAAACTCTGAAACTTCTTTTGAAGGCATAATGGCAGGGGAACCTCACAGACAGGATTAGAAGGAAGATAAAGAGGTAGCTTTACAGATGTCTGAAGAAGCACTTTCCAAATGTAAGGAATGGCGTGGGATAAAGCTTCAAACTGAGTGACTGAAAATCTAAGAAGTCAATGAAGGAGGCTGGCATCATGGGCTAATCAGGGAGAGAAGTGATTTCTTGATCCTGTGTGAGAGATGATAGGTAGGATGAGGTGCAGGCTTTATAAGTGAAGACAAGCTGCTTATATCTGATAGAAAAAGAGTGTTACATTTGACAGCCAAAGTGATGGGCTAGGCAAATGATCTCTGCAGTGCTATGATGTATAGAATCATGCTACAAAATTGCATTTTTCAAAAGCAGAGGAATGGCTATTGAAATAATCAAGAGAGCTTGGTGATTACGTGCATATCTATTAATTCTTGCATAGTAATAATCACTGAGTGCAGTAACTCATTTCCACAGTAAATTCTATAACTCACTTCCACAAGACAGTTATTTTTAATGATTTTTTTTTGAACTTACACTAAGCATGTTGCATGGGAAGGCGAGAACTTTATTGGATATTTCTAATAATAGTGTTTTGTGTCAGCACTCTCATTGTAGTGTTCCTTTAAAATTTCTAGTTTTATAAAAACAAAAGTGATATAGTAGCAAATCTTTTTTGCATGCAACTCTTTTTGGTTTTGGCTAAATCTTTTCATTGAAACCCAGCACCTGAGCTCATTCAATGCTCATGAGCACAGCAATTACATAATGTCTTAGCTGGTGGTCTTGGTTTATCCCTCTCTGGGCTCTGGTAGCCAAAAAGAGGTTCTCTGTTACAACTTGGAGATGACTCTGGAAAGTCAGTATGCTGGATAACACAGACATCAAGTTGCTAAATGTACCATACCTCTGAGACATAAAGATTTAACAGCACTTCCCCACTTTGTTTGGCAGTATTACATTAGAGTGGTTCTTTCCGTAATCCATAATAAATTAATTTTATTCCCTATTGTAGCATATCCTTCATTTCCCCCATGCAGAGACTGGTGCATACACATTTTTCCAGGGCAAGGCTTTTCCTATTAATAGACAACTTGGCTCTACACACAGAGATGAACGAACAAGGTTTGGAGTGCCTAATTTGAGAGACCATATGTCATAAGCTATAGTATCCTGTTAGATAGGAACAAAATAAAGATTGAGAGGAAAAATAGCTTCCTACCATTAGTTGACCTCAGACTGAAATTTTCAAAGATGTTTATTTAAGTGTGCTGAGAACTATTTACTTACCCTGTGCATCATGTGAAGTTATGCATATTTCTAATGTATTCTTGATGGGGGTGCTGCCTCAGAAAAATAACTGAGCATTACCACAAGACAAAAATAACAAAGTGATCCTGATTTTTTTCCTGGAACTGCCTTCAAAGTGTGGCCAGCTTCACATTTTTCTGCTTTGACTTTCCAGCTTGTGAAAACTGGAATACAGTTGTTTACTGTTTATTTAGTATCCTGTGATTGTAGGATATTGCAAAATTTCCTTTGCTAATGTAAAATACACTAGTGGATGAATGTCCTTATTTTAAGCAAATTATATTAATTACTATTATTGTTTAACCAGCCCATCTCAGCTGCACAGTTCAAAGAAATGTGCTCTTTCAGACTCTTAGGGTGGTTATATAATCAGCATTCCTCAAATATTTGAATAATTAGAGCTAGCAATCATATTTTCCTGGCAAGTTGTCCACTTTTGGGTGCAAACAGAGTCAGAGAACTAGAAAATGTAAAAAATCAGCATTTCCATTTACTTCCTCCTGCTCATCCCATACATTTCTGCTGTGTTTTTTCCTTCTCTGCTTTGTCTTTCTCTAAATATCTCTCGAAAAGTTACATTGCCAGATAATTTCGTTCAGGTAAGGGAATGGGTAAGACCATGACCAGCTGAAGGACATACCTGTTGCACTTCTGTTTTTAGCATGTGCCATTCCATACCTCAAGTAGAGCTCCAATTTCCATTTCCCTAATGATCCAAATTGACAGTCACAGGTTTGTGCTCATATGAAAAACAGAAAAGGAAGACATTTGCTAGCTGACACAACTCACAATTTGTTTTCTTCTTACACTCCTTGTGACCAAAAGCAGCAGAATAAAAGATTTGCTCTGTCAAATGAAAGGGATAAATGTTTGGAGAGAAAAATTATTTGGACTGAAGAGTAATTTTGTGTGTTTATTTTAACCAGTGATTGTTTGGCTGGCTTATGAATCTGTAGTACTGAATATTGCCTACACTGAGATACTCAAAAAGCCGAAATTAATAAAATGTAACAAATAAAAGCCATGCACAGGGAAAAATATTGTTAGAATCACTTATTCACATTTGCAAATACTGCAGACACTTCTCACCTTTCTGTTCTTAATTTAGTTGGCAACTCAGAGTCAAGGGTGATGTCAGAGTTAAGAGCCCAGCAGCTCTGGGAACAGGGAATAAGGCTGATTTAATCAACAGCAAAAGTTATGCAATACAAAGTGCTATGGCGTGGCCCACTGCCCTGGAGAACACATTCCATTGCCCCAGTCCTAAAAACCCTCGTGTGCTTTATGCCTGTGGGAGGTGTCCATGAGGACCAAACCCATGTCTGTGGGAACCCATCTCTAAGGGGAAGAAGAAAATTTGCAACATTGCCTTTGATTGCAAATTAGACAGACATCAGTCCTGCTGTATTTCAGTGTAATATCACCCCATTACCTATCAATTTCTGGTCATTTCAGTGTTTGGCAGCCCAGCAAAAGGTAGATCCACTCTATTCCAAAACAGAGCTGAGGGCCACAAGTTTGACACTTCCCAGGCCATGATTCCTGTGCATTTGGGCCACACTGTCCTTGGGTTTTGCAAAAGGGAAGCTAAATATTTTGGTATTTGTGTTTTAAATTGTCAGGAAAGAGACTTTTTTGTTTAATTTTTTCTCTTTTCCTTAAACCAGTGGAGATATAATTTAAGGAACCCTATTAGCACATGTCATTGGAGTCTTGCAAACAAGGGTCTGGAGTTGCACTGCTGAATATCTTCAGCTTTCTCAGTGCAAAATAAAAACTGAAAAGTCAGGCTTTGGCTGTGAGTTCCCTTTGAAGAAAGAGTTGTGATTGTTGGCAGAGGAAGGAAGGAACTAGGACAAAACAAGGAAAGGAAGAAGTTGTTTTTTTCTTTCCATCAGTCAGCTCCTTAATTTTTGCTGCCAATATTATAAGTCTAATTTACAACATAAACATAAATCTATTTATATATTATTTAAAATTAAATTACAGAAAATTACATGGGTTTCATGTTAAAATCTTGAGAGAAGGGAAAATAAGGCAAATAAACTCATGAAGCAAAGGTCATTTTGCTGTCAACAGAAAATAACCTCAGTCAGAAACAAAAAAGTCTTCATTCACATTTAATATATTTTTAACTCAGTACATATTTCATTCCTTTTAATGTCATTTCTTATTACAGAGATATAGTCCGAGATCTAAAATACTTAGGTCTACAACTGAGGTGTTCCAATCTCTAAATAATTAAATATACCAAAAAAATGTATCCTTGAAAATGAAAAGTGAAGGAGTAGTCCTTCATCAATTATTTATTTTGGATGTAACTTTGACCATAAGATGTCAAAAGAAAAGTATTATCTGTAGAAATTTATTAATTGTCCCAATTATTTAATGACATCTCTTAAGACTCTTCATGATAGTAAAAGGATTGGTGTTATGAGCCAAATTGTTTGGGTCTTTTCTGCAGAAACTCCTTATATCCCAATAATTATGAGCAAATTTTAAATATATCAAAATAATTTTCTAATGCCCAGCTGAAAGACATGCATACTTGTTTAATTAATAACAGAGAAATTAGATAGGGATACCCCATTACAAAATGTAACCAACTTGTTTCAAACTTTCTCGTAGGAAACAAGAGGAAAAAAATGTTTGCAAACATTAAAAAAATTGCATTACTTTTACGTTCTCACATTATAGGTACAATTCTCACCTCAAAGAAAATCAAGAATTCATACTTTTGTATAAACAGTCTCTAAAGCAGTGGAGGCCTCTATGAGATTTCCAAGAATTACTTTTAAACTTAAAAATGGAAAGAATCCACTTCTGCAAAATCTGTCCTTCCTGCAGTAAAACTGCTAAAACAGAACCTTTACAAAAGGGACTCAGTGGAGGAACAGAGCCCAAGAAATCCAAAGCAAATTTAGGCAGAGGTAGAAGATCAACAGTTAGGATTCTCTTGACTCCGTTTGCATTGATGTAATGTCTTTCATTTATTGGAAGAATAATACCTTCTATGAATTATGTAAAAATTAAACCTTCCTTCTTTTTACTACATACTTGTGGTACTGATTCTAGAACAGATCTTTTCCCTGCCACTAAGGAATACAGGTGGAGTAGTGGGCCCATGCCTAGAAATATAATATGAAAAACCTGTGAAAATAAAGAGAATGAACCTCAGAAAATTAAGTAATGTTTCAAAGAAAATAAAAATTAAGCAGCCAGACTTTGTCTTTAAAATGTTGGGGTTTTGTTAGATTATATCCCAACAAAATTACACGATCAACCAGATGTTGGAGCAAGCTGTAGTTTTATTATTTAGGTTAAAAAATATATATGACTGTAAATGTAGTTCAAAACCTCACTTAAAATAGTGTCACCATAAACATTTAGGTGGCCCATGCTCATAACCATAGTGCAAGTAGGAAAGAAATCATGGAAGTCACTGGAATCTTCCTTTCAGTTGCAAAACACCTTCAGCTACAACTTCTTTGAAAGGACACTGAGCGTCCTGAGCCCTGCACAGAAATCAGCCCCTAACCAGGACTGAGGAAACAGTGCTGCAAACACCCAAACAGGCTTTTCTGCAGTTAAACCCAATTTCCTAATGCCAGTCAGCTTTAGTCTAAAACTCTGGAAATGACTGTGATCATCAACAAATGAGACACTGGGATTTTACCTGGCTTGAGTTTTTCCAGGGTGAAAAACCTTGCAGGATCTGCCAATGAAAGATGAAAGCCAGTCGATATTCAGTACAATGTTTTTCTTTTTCCTCAGTAATAACTGCATTTACTTGGTTGGAAAAGGCCTGATGCTGCTTTGGTAGGTGGTACTAAGTACGATTCTGAAGCAAGAGCAAGCACTTTATGCTTCCAGGGTGTTTCCTTCTTGATCCAAACAGAGGACAGCAATCTCACAAAGCAGAAAGGGAGTAAATCAGTATTTGATTTATGGTCTCTCTGGAAAAAAGTCATCTTACTGTGGGATCTGAGATTTAACCCCAGAGTATTTAATTTTTGGTGGGAAAGAAAGAGCCTCCCACTTCCCCAATACATAAAGAACCTGGTTGAACAATCCAGTTCCTTGAAATATTCAAGGGTGTCAAATCTGTAATGAAAATCTTAAATATTTTCTCTGATCCTTTCTGGGTGAGTATCTCATGTGAAGACAGTGTCTGGCATGCCTTAAAAACTGTACAGCTCAAGAGCCAAAGAAAATAGGAAAGGCAGCAATATCTGAGAAACTTCCTACTCCTTTTCACACGGTGGGACTTAGAATCCCATAGGATCAGGTCATCTCTGAGGAAAGCACTATGTGGTAGAGAAAACAGGCTTATGTTTTTGACATTTTCTTAAAAAAAAAGGTTACAATTTTTTATTGTTACTTAGGGCCCATTAAACTTGAAATAATTCATTTTTAGACAACAGTGTTTCCCAGCTGATGTGTATCCATCAGGAAAATGTCCCATCTCAAAGTTTTCCTTGATTGGCATTGTCAAATGGGAAACATTTGCCCCGATGCAGTCTGAAGACTGAGTATCTAACAGGGAAAGATTGTGGAGCCAACATCCAAGTCTTAATGGCTCTACCAGATTTGATATTTGAATAGAATGTAAAACATAAGCCCCGACTTGTAAGAAGAAGCCTTTATCAGGAATCAGAACTTTTAATGCTTGTTGTATGTCTTTTTCTTTCTATCCCAAACCCAGATCTGCATTTTACCCCAAATCTCTGCAGTATCTGGAAGTGTCTGAATGCTCTCCTCTCTTGCTCCTGAAAATAGATTTGTTGAAGGGTGATTTAAACTCTTTCTTTTTAGTTACAAGAAGTTATCATAAGAAACCTTCCATTGCCATACACAGACCTATTAGGGACAGTGAAAGCAGAGCAAATGCTCATGATGTTTGTCACTGACAGCACTTTTTTTTTTTTTACCCTTTTAATAAGAGGAAAACCTAAGACATGAGTCACAGGACATTATATTTTAGTTTTTCAAAGTGTTTGCCATTTGATGAATATATATTTAGGTGCAGTCAGGAACAGAGTCCTGGTGAAGTTTCAGTGGAAGTCTCTGACAGCAGCTGAGAACAAAGCCATGGCTGGGCTGGTAAATCCCTGTCTGGGGCATTGACTGTAACTAGCAGGGGCTGTGCTTCTGCCCACTGTTCTTACTCTAGAAGCAGTAGCTGCATATTAGGGACATTTCCTGAAATGAATGTCCATCCAGACACTGTTAAACACCTCCCTCATAGGGGTGTTGAAATACCTTGAAAAATAACTATTAGTAAATCTTTGCTTTATTTCTGTAAGCTATGGATGAGCTCACTGCTGTGAAGTTACCTCTGGTTTCTCTTGTCCCTGACAAGAGCCGTGGCATTAAACCCCAGTGCTATGTGTTCTGCAGGGGGCAGTCTGAGCAAAGCTTTTATTTTGTTTTCTAGTACAAAAATCTGGGAAAAACTATTTTGCCAAACCAACATGTAAAACATTAATGATCAATGTCCAAAATGTTTTCAGTGCTGGTTAGCTAGAATTATTTTAAAATTTGTCTAGTGGAGTATTCAGAATGAGTCATGTAGAAATGAGTATTTATGTTCCCTCTGACCTCAAACATTTGTGGGTTCTTACAAGGTCACATAAGGAGACTGTGGAAAGCTTCCACCTAACTTACTTTTAGATAATTTCTCTCCTTAGCTCTGCAAGCTGTATATGTGATATACACCACATGGGTTTTGATGCATTCAGAAGCACTTTAAATTGTCATGAAATTCAGTTTATAGCTATTTAATTGTGAATGATGATAACTGAAAATATAGAAGGAATGTTGGTGCAGGGAGACAAACCGGAAGGGACAGCATTTTGCTGTTGCCGCTGGGGTTATTTTTAAATCTGGCAATGATTCTGTCACAATTATACACTGTTTTACTCAAAAAGATATTTTGAAAACAGCATAAAATTCCCAATCCAAAGACTAAGAATTTCAGAAAAATAAAATGCAAAGGAAGCTGTCTAGGTTCTTGAAAATTTTCTTGGATCTCCTAAAATTATTTTTCCAGAGCTACAGTCTTCTGCATTTTCCAGACATATTTAGAGTTGTAAAAATATTTCTGAGTGTGGTGGTTTAACCCCAGACGGCAGCTAAGCACCACACAGCCACTCATCCAGCTCAAGGAGGAAAGTTAACTCTATCCCAGCCAAACCCAGCCCACAGATACACAAGCACAAATAAAAGAGCATGATTCAGATCAGAAGGACTGATGAGTCAGCCACACATGCAGCAACATAATGAAGCAAATTACAGGAAAAACTGAAATCGCAGTACAAGGATTTCCTTAAAACCTAATTAGGAGAACCTCACATTACACTCATTATTGTGTTTCTTACAGGGAGTTATTTTGCCACTTTAAAATATGGACCAGCAGGCAGAACTTAGAATGATGAAATTCCAGTACCTAAGAACCACAGAGATCTCTAGAATTGTATATAGTTCTTAGCAGCACAATAAAAAAGTTCAGAACTCACAAGTTTCTAGCACTGCATTTTCAAATGCCATACTGAAAAAAACGTCCTGCTACAGAACAAATCTCCAAATACATGACTGTCTAGAGTGAGAATAGTACAAATACCATTGGAATGAACATTCTTAGGTAAATGAAATATTAAGAAAAATATAAAAAAAATTATATTGGTTGGAAAAAATTAGAGGGAGGATTGAAAAGGATGGAAAGCATCATTTCACCTGTGTTAGCTTTGAGGAAAAACATGAAGTTCTTTGTTTATTAGGTTCCATTATGAATTTTCTGTTGCTCTGTTAACCTGAGGCCAAGGCAATAAACAAGTTTTTTCCTTTTAACTTCTGAATCAATTTTTAAAGGCTGGTAGAACTGAGTTAAGTAGGAGCTACTGCTAAAAGGGCTGCACCCATTTATACCAGCACAGAATTTGGCACACTTCTGGAAAAAAACAATTAGGTGATGAATTAATTAGCCAGAAAAAAAGACGAAAATGCTGTTGAAACAACCTCAGGATACATCTTTTATTTGCTTAGGGGTAGGAGTTTTTGTTTGGGGGTTTCTGGTTGTCTGGAGTTTCTTTTTTGTTTTGTTTGTTAATGTTGTTTTTTTATTGTTGTTGTTGTTTCTTTGACTTAAAAGATGAAAAACTAGGGATTTGATTGGGACACTCATTAGCACGAGTGAGTTTGGGTGGTCTTCACTCAGCAGCCACAAGAGATGACTCCAGTCGGGAGCCAGTTGGGACTGAGGGCAATTTTCTGACTGCTCTTCTGAGAATGAGAGCCACAGATCTGGTGTAATTGTGTCTCTGTTCTTGTCTTCTCATCCCTACTGATGCAGACACAACATCAGCAGCTGCTCAGGGTTTTGCAGGGCCATGGATGGACACGAAGCCTTCCTTCCTAAAACACAGCCTGGGAACTTTTGTTCCCTGAGCCACTGCTCTTTGCTTCCTCCAAGAATAAATGCAGAGTCAGTGGAAGCACCTTACATACTGGATTAAAGATTTGGGCCACCAGCTAGCCCTGCCAAAGTTTCTCACATGGAATAGAAATCTGATTTATTGATATGAGTCCCATTACAAATGTGAAAAGGATCCCAGAGTGGGAGGGAAGGGATAAAGGAAGAACCAAACCCTCTCCATACACAAGACTGAAACTGAGCTTCCACTTGGCTAGTGACAAAAGAGGGAATTCCAAATTACTTGTTTCAGGCAAAGCATTTTTATGCCTGAAAATACAAACATTTAAAACTATGTAAAATACCTCATAGCTATTAGAAATATTTCTCTTCTCTTCCACATTCATAAGGCCTATGGCTATCCACTATTCAGTTGTATTGTGACTCTCATTTGTATTCCTCTTATAACTTGTATCCTTGTTATGCCTAACTGTTATTCTCTATCAGCATAAGAATTGCAGAGTGTGGTGTAATTAATTTGTTCAAGTGAGATAGTTCTCCCAGCTCATAAAAAACCATTACTTATAATGGCCACATTAATTACTTACAAGAGTAAGACCAACTTGAGGCTCTGTTAGGCATTCACTTTTCTAAGAATGTTGTGAAATGCTGAACTCCCAGGATCCTTGTTTTTCACTGTGATTTCCTACTGCCTTCAGCCTCAACTAATCTTACATGTCTTTACAGATTCAGAACATAAAATGACAGTGCTCCTATCGGATGCCCCTCTGTACCACAGTTCCCTGAGACTGCCAGGTGGGTATTCCAGTTTCCCTTTTTAGAATTCCTTTCAGAGAACTCCTACAGATTTGTAGACGTGAGATTTTTATAAAGGCTTACTGAATTTAGGAAAATATACTAATCTTCTAAAATTGGGTCATTTCAATGAAATATGCTTGTTACAGAGTTATCAGATCCATCTTCCAGGAAAATTGTCAGATCTCAACAACAGCACTTAGTCACTCTTTCACAACATGACTCCCACCCTTAATCATCATCAGTAAAGCTGGGGCTTGCCTGTTTGATCCTGCTAGAGAAGTTATTAAACCATGTTACTTCAGCTGAGCAATATCTTAATGGGGAAATACCACAAAATGGAAAATTAAACTAAATGTTTTCCAAACTAAAGGTTTAATGTCTTGAAAGAAAGCTTCTAAATCAAAAGGAATGGGCCAGAATTCAAACTAGAAAGTACAGTCATTCTTATTTCTTCCTGTGTATCATCAACATGGAAGAAATAATAACTAGAAATAATAAATGGCATAAAAGACTGAAGTCCTGAAAACAGAAAGCGTAAACATCGATATTGTCAGATGCTAAGGAATGTGACTTTGCCAATTAATGCTCTTGTTGTCCATAGCCTAACTGGGAGCTTGCATGAACAGTTAATGGCTGAGAGTGGATAGCAGGGAAAGGCAAGTTGAGATCTGCCTCCCTGGATCTCTTGCTGTCAGACTGTGCCGAGGCTGGCAGTGGTGGCTCGGCCACGCAGCGCCCCACGCACAGCCAGCCACATCTGCGAGGATGCAGGAGCAGGCTGGCACCCTGGGGCGAGATTCTGCCCAGCTGATGAAAACATGGATGGGTGGCTCAAGCTTTCTGTAAGACATTTTCATATTGTTAGTTTTAATGAGGCAGTACCCCTGCGTGTCTTCACACAGCCCTGCCCTTTCCTCCTCCTTGGAGCTCAGCATTTCAGGCTCTCAACCCTGCAACACTCTCTAATGTTTCCCCTACCTATCCTTCAACCTAAGCAGATCCAGGACTCCAGCATGGTTCTCACAGAAGCAGATGACCTACCAAAGGGTTAGTGTGAAATGCTAATGGTTTTGTTTCTGGAACAAACAAGAAAGAAAGAAAGTAAAAAAAAAAAAAAAAAGCCAACCCCCCAAGCCAAAGACAAATGGCTCTGACTGAACACTAACATCGAACAGAAGCAGCATCTCATCCAAGTGTATATAGAGTAGGAAGGGAGAGTGGCTGAAGCATGTGCAAAACAGTTTGTAAAGGCACTGTAAAACAACTAAATATTTTGCAGTCTGAATACTGTCACATGAACATCATCATGCAGCAAACAATGAAATAAACCCACTGCATCAAAACAAAATAATCTACTACTATGTAGTTAACCCCTCGTTTTAATCTAGTGATATTTGTGGTAGCAGGCACAGATATTCTCTGAAAGAGAGACCAGTACACAAAATTTTTCTCCTTCTTTCTTTCCTCTGTGGAGGTGAGTGCTCTGAACAGTAAACCCTTGAGTCATGTTCCCTCTTGCTTGCTCCCATTTGTCTTAGTTTCTTTTCTGCAAACCCCATTTAATATTTAGAGAAATAAAAAGTCAGAAGCACCAACACTGAGGACAAGACTTCACAGCTTGAAAGGATGAAAAGTCCTTTCTTACAACTTTAACTGAAACCATAATTGTAAATCTATCTTCCAAAATGTTAAAGGGAAAATGTGGTGATTTTTTTTTCTTGCACAGGTTTTCCTACATCTGAAGACATTTTTTCCTCTCACTACACATTCAAAACCAGAAACACAAGGGAAAAAAAACCCAACTACGATTTTTTACTAGCATTTGCATTCCATTGACAATATTTACATTGGGCATGTTTAGACATGTCCTTGTTTTTAAAGTTTCTCCAGTTTTCAGAGCAATCACATTCAGATGTTGCATCAGTTCAAGACTAGGTGAAAAAGATAACTAAAATCTGAAAAGACTTTTTCCTCACTTGATTAGATACTTCTAATTGGGGTAGCTGATCTAATTGATAAAAAAGTACTTAACTCTTTCACCTAGTTTCCTACATGCTGCTAAAGAAATTTATTGGGGCAGTAGGTGAAAATGATTCAGTTTTGAAGACATAACTGTGACTTTAATAATACAGTAAAATTTAGCAATAAATTATTAATTTTAAGAATAGCTGTTGTAAATTTAAAGCTTAATACTTTATAGTTTTAATATGTTTAATAAAAATAGTTCTAATAATTACAAAATTGAATGGATTAACATTTGCTTCCATATATGCTTCTGGATTTGAATATTACAACAGAGTTAATATTAAATTGGATTTTATATACTATTCAAGACAAGTCTTTGTCTCTATTGCTTATGACTAGATAGCAAGAAAGCTGTGTCTGGATGCTGTTTCCTCTTACAGGGTTACAGCATAAACAAGGATCTGGTCACGGTGATTAAAGGGACTGTAAAAGTTACAAGAAACATTGCAATCAGGCATGAAATTAATTGGTAGATCAGCTACACACTGACTCCATAGGAGAGCAGAAGTCAACTTCCAGCAGCAAAACAAACATCCACTGCCTCTGGGAACTAAATCCTGCTGGTTCCAATAGCAGTTGTTTCTGGAGCAAAAGCAATTGTTGCCAAGAGGGGCCAAAGAAGACCAAGACCCCGCAAGCTTGGCCTCCTGTTCTTATCAGCATGCTGAGATGGGGATGCCACGCACAGAGCAGGGTGAGGGGAAAGAAACGTTTTCCTCCCATTTCACAGACAGAGAATGCAGAGCCAGAACTGTCCACTTCTGCTCCAAGTGAGTGCAGCAAAAGTAGCTGCTTTTAGTAAGCAAACTAAGTGCAGAATGGCACTGTGCCACAGACATCTATCTCCTAAATGACTTTCTTAGGCAGGGACAGAAAAGAAATCCAGTCAGATGGTCTCCAAAGCCACTGCCTTAACCACAGCTCCCTTTCCATTGCCCAACTCTGCCTCCTCCTGCAGCCTCTCTCCCTCCATGGCCGTGCTGTCAGAGGCGATTCGTGCAAGAGCAAGGGGAAATGGACTTTGTTAAAGAACCAGGCTGTGCACCTCCCTGTTTTCCCTACTTTTGGATCACTGGAGTGTTCAAAATTCTGTTTTTATCAGATTCAATCATCTTCTATTAAACTCAGCAGAATTCCTCTAAACTACAGAATGACACTTCCTATCAGTTTCTTTATGTTTCACTGAAATAATATAGATATTGTACATAACCTGCAGTTGGAGATTATTGAGGAACATCTTCAGAAGCCAATTAGAACAAATACCACACCTGGCAATTTCTTTTGGATATAAGGAGGGACTGGTTCTGCCATCTTGCTTTAGTGGGGTTAAATATACATCAGTATACATACAGGAGATACTCATGGCTGAAACAATAACAGATCTGAGTGATAAGCACTGCAATTCAACAATGTAGCACCACTGTCATTTTTGAACTCTGGATGAAAAATATCAGAGAGTATATTTGCACTCTATTATGAAGTAATGAACACACAGAATTTGTTTCACATCTCACAGCTAGAATAGTGACTGTCAGAAGATGCACTTTGATTTTTGTTAAGTGCAAAATCCACATTTTTCCTTGCATGCCTTTTAGGCATATCAAGCCATAGCACAGAGTCCACTGGGAGCTATGTTGTTCTAAGAGAATCATGCAAAAAGAAAATATTTGTGTCTTGGAGGGTATGGGGGTAGGAATGGGGTTTGGATTTCCTTCTGATCATACCAGGTCTGATCACTTCAAGTAAAATAGACCAGAGCTATACCCTTGTCTTTTCCTTGCCCTCTCTTGATAGGGTGTATTTGCTTGAAAAAGGGATGGAAATGCAAATGTTTCTAATTTTTCTGCTGCTTACATAGACCCTGAAGTGGCTAATAGCTGGAATTTGGTGCTCTTTTTTATCTGACTAAATGACAGTAAAGGGAAATCAATAGCTGTGGGGCGAGACTAGACACTTACTCTGATTATTTGCTGTTCAGAAGGTCCCTGTAGGCTGGCCAGGTCCACAGTCACTGCAATATAAAAGGTACCAGCCTATTTCATGAGCCTTAACTCCTCTTAGCACCAGTGCTACAGCATCCTCCTGGAGACTTTTGGTGACCAGAGAATGTGAGTAGCTGATCTGGACAGGGATATTGAAACAGCTTTCCTTGCAAACTTCCCTCCTTCTCCTCAGAACTGGAAGCACCAAAAGTCCCTTGTATTCAGACTAAGCTTTATGTTAAATACACTCCAAACAGCTAGACAAATGCAATATTTCAATTCCACATTTAAAAAGAAGAAAGTGATTGTCATGAACTGACAACCAGCAACTAAAAACTTCAGTTCCTAGGGGAAAATTAACTTGAATAAACTGTACATGACCACCATTTCTGTTTCTCTGCATTTTAATGTGTTGGTCATAAAAGCTCTGTAAGAGAGGGTACAGGTGCTATAGACAATTGCCTATATGGACAGGAATAGGCAGGAGACTGCACGCTGTATTTATTGGCTCGGCTGTTTATCCTTTAGGCTAAGGTCGTATGCATTAACCTAGCCACTTCCTAGGTTTATTTTAAAAGGAAAAATAAAACATACACCTACTAATGCTAAAATTTAAATGATTCCAGGTGTGGTGTTCAGTGATCGGTCAGTTAGGCCCTTGTTAATCTCTTGTAAGAGATTTAATTTACTGATTCTTTGAGGCATTGGTGCCTGAGCTGTCTGTAAGAGGAATGCAGCTCTGAATTGAGTGAGACCTGCACAATGGCAGCTGAGCAAGTGACCTCACATGGCATTGGTACAACCCAGGTTCAGCCTGCTGCGTGTCTTTGACATGCTGGGAGCAGCTCTGGCTCTGCAAGGGAAGGCAAACCAGGGGACTGGATCGGGGGCTGGAGCCAACCAAGGCAACAGCAGGGGGGACAGGCCTAGGTGCTGTTGGGGGAGAGCACTGCAATGCCTAGGAGAACAAGGGCATGCCCATGAAGAGAGCAAAAAAGGATATGATAGGGAAGAGCTATAAGGAACATCAAGCAAATCAGGGCAATGCATGCTTGGACTAGATTTTGAGAGGTTGTTTAATACCACTAAATTATACTGTATACATCTAACCTCATACTGTGTATGTGGGGGAGTAGGTTGGCAAATGGTCATAGTTCCAGTCTTCTGCCCATGTTGTTTGCTCAGAAACAGCTTCTAATTGGTTGTGCTAGGCATCAATTGTATAACCATCATCATATAAGAAAAACTGCACCTGAATGTTGGAGAGAGAGTGAGACATGGAAAAGATCACAGGGAAAAAGATCACAGCGAAGAGCAAGCATTTTAGAGAGGGCAAAATCATGGGGTCCACAAGAGCATGAATGATTAGTGACATTTTATTTTCTTTGTATAACTGACTTTTAAACTAAGGCACTTGTATCAAGTTCCCCAGAGCTGCATTAATTTTCCAGTTCTGCCACCAGCTTTCCAACGTACTTTTGCAAACCACTTACTCTTTGAGAATATATAAAATATATGTTACTGGTTTCTAGAAATAAAAATATGATGACTAGAGTCAAGTCCTCCCAAACTCCATGACCTTCCAGGAAAGTGTTGCTGAGCACAGCCTAAAATCCACCTCCTCTTCTGAGAAGATGAGCTGAGGCCATGTCTTTCCACACAGCTCATGGCAACACAAGGACAGTGCTTATACACTCTGCTTAGCTACTTTCACTGTGGTGGACAGTGCCTCCTCACAGATATCCTCTAAAACAAAAAGGTTGAAAACAAGTTGCATTTCCTTAGGTGTGGCTAAGCCATATAGCATAAATAGACCTAATTTTTGTCTGATTTTCATTTATCCCTAAGAAAAATACTGCCAGGTTTTATTTAGCATTCTGAACCAGTCATGAGAAAAGGCACTGGGCAGGGCTTGTGGTTTCGTCAAGCAATCTGCTGACTATAGCATCTTGGATAATTCATTAATTGTCTGTGTAGTGAATTCTTTGGGTTTGCTTCTCTTTTAGAGGTCAGTAGAACTTTTCTGTTCCCCAAGAGAGGTTCCCCTAGCATGACACCCAGATTCAGCCAGGACAAAGTGTGCCTGGCAGGTCTTTTGTTCCCACCTCTCAGGCCAGAGCTCCTGCACAGCCAGTTCTTCAGACAAAGAAGATCAAAAGTTTGGCACAAGCTTGTTCTCTTATTAACTTCTCTCCAGCACACCCAGACAACCATATAGAAAACAGAAACATGGGCTGTCCCCAGACAGTGCATCAGGACTGTTTCCCATGGGTGAGGGAGCTGCAGAAGAAGCATAATGATACCAGGTGACCATTCCAGGGTGAAGTGGCTCAAAGGGCACCCACAGCAACACTTACAAGCCAAATTTATTCAGGAATCCTTAATGCCATTATTTAAATGTAGAGCTAATGCCAAAAAAAGGCCTGGGGTTACATCCCATACATTGAGGTTCCTCAGGCTCTCAGCTGTCTAACAGGGGATTCCTGACTGTTTATATCAGCATATTTCTCCCAGCAGATGGGCCATCATTGCTACAGTTTAAGGGATTCACCTGCAAAACCAAAACAAAGCCTGTTTAGGGATTAGAGAACTTCAAGAACAGAGAAAAGAGCATCTGTTTCCCTTTTGTAGGTCAAGATGAGGAACATATTTTTACTTTTAGGAAATGAGTTTAATTTCTAAATACCAAGGAACACTATGAATCTTTTTCTGACCAAAAGCAGGCTAAATAGCTTTCTGATGTGGTAGACATGCCAATTGTTACAGGTAGTATCAGTAATCAGTATAAGGCCATCTTAATTTTCTTTCCTGAAGCAAAAAGAACTTAATTATCTGTAGTTGAGATGGAATTTCTTGAAATGGAGATCAATAGCTACTAAACAAACAGGCCAAAAAGAATGAATCTAGGGGAATGGGTTGAAATAGTGAGATACATCATGAAATGTGATTAATGACACCAAGGGAAATATAAAATAACATGTTTCCCTGGAAATGGACTGTAAGTGCACAATGTCTGCACAATATTGCGCATCTGCAGTTCTCTGTCCTGCCACCTAATATCCAAATTGTCTGCCAGTATAAACACAGCTGCTAAATGTCTTCTACAACTGCAAAAATAATGAATCTCCACTTTTTTTCCCAGCTATTGAAGTATATTTTTACAGAGACAAATACAATGTTTACCCTTGTTCAACAGAAGAAAATGCCAATGCCCAACATATATGTCTTATTAACACACATTGAGACAAATATCATAGATCAAAGAAATGGGATGGCTGTTTTCTAGTATCCTTAGATGAGCTGAAATTTAATGTTTTTGGCTTGAATAGTTTCTCATCTGGTTTCTGCATAGTCGTTTGCCTACCCATCAGTATAAAATCACCATTTTAGTTGGTTTTGACCATCACTACAACTTTACAGAATCTGGAAGGTTTGTGAAGAAAGGATAAGAAATCTTCTTTATGTAAACTCTGCTTTCCACATTGTGGATTGGCCTGCAGACTCTGCTGGGGAAGAACTGTGCTCAGCTTCTCCCCAGCCTGGAGACATAGGTCTGCAGCAGCCGGGGGCGTGGGAGACTCCAAGTAACAATTTTCATGTTATAATACTAGCTTGGACTGTAAGAAGTAATTTAAGATAATTTACTAGGCTGCATTTACTGAAACAACTTCTTTTCAGAAAATATAACTAAGGAAAACCCAAGAAAATGGAAAACGATAGTCAGAATTTTCAAACACTGTGCTCTGCTTGGACTTTGCATGGATGGAGAGAGCATAAATGGGAAAAAAGACTGAGAGAAAAAAGAGAGAAATAAGGCTCCATAAACCTAGGAAGGGTACCAATCCATTTATATGCTTCCTGGAATGCTTAGAACATTTAGTCTTACTGGCCACAAGAAACCACTTTTGTCGTGCAAAAGGTTTCACACATGAACTGAAGCCAGAAGTTTTTTCATGGCACTGCGGGAAGAAAAAAAACATTACTGTACAGTTTGGTGAACTACAGACAGAAACTGATCTGTAGGCCTGCCTGGTAAAAACTTTCTGGATTTAGGAAAACAGTGTCACTACCCCCAGCCTACTTCAAATCATAGGCTTGAAATTTTCCTCTTCTGTTACAAGAACTGAAAACTGGCACCTAATCATGATTAGGCAAATAAGCAAAGTACTACTACTCCTCTTGATTAGCTAAAAACTATGAACACAATTGTTTTTTGGCAGTCTCTCCCAACTTATACTCCACTTTTATCTTTTTCATCTGTTACAACTCACCAGCTGGCATTCTGTGGGGCAAGGAATACACTTTTCTCTAGGCAGGTACATGAACTAGCTTCAGTCCACTTTTCCCCTGGCTGCAATAGAAATGCCAAGGATATTAACCAAAGCATAAACATGAGGGTTTTTTATCCTCTGAGAAAGCAAGATAGATAATAAATTTAAATAAAATGATAGGTAAAAAAATACATAAACAATAATTACAGACAATTTAGGAAGATTCAGTTGGTCAAGCCATCATGACAAGGAGTAGGACACAAATTTTGTCTTTTGTTGGAAGTTCCAGTTGTCTTTTTCTATTTAAATTATTTCATCCAGATATTTAATTGCAGATGTGCCCAATCTATTACTCTATCAGGCAGAACACAGTTTTTGGATATCACTTTGCCAACAATCACCTGTGATCTGGAGTTGTGCTTGGTAGAGTTCAAAGGTGTGATATGGATCAGAATGTTATGTTGGGGAGAGGGGAGGGTCTGAGACCTCTTTAAATAATCTTTACAGCAGGTAAGTATTTCTGCACCCTTGCACCTGGATCTTGGATTTCTCCCTCTGACCATTAGAAAAAAACAAACTGAAGTGGAAACCCAGACTTTCTTGCTGTCAGACTGCAATGCACATTTGGATCTACAAACTCAGCTCTCCAAGCTAGTTAGATATGAATTTTAACTCCAAGTCTTTGCATTTCTGTTTAATAGCTTCCCATTTTTAAGTAGAGGCTAGAGCTGTAACAAACAGTTGCTCCAGTTGAGGGGCTGTGTGTGCATGCTCTTCCCATCCTCTGGGCTGGCCCCAAGGAGCAAAGCTCAGCCAGCACACAGCACTGCTCTTCCCAAGCAGTGTGGCTTTGGATGCTGCCTCATGGAGGTGGGATAAGGCTGCAGTGCAAGGTACAGCTGTCAGTTGTGCTGCAGTAAAAGCAGGCTAATGCCTTTAAAGTCCATGGATTTATTCTATCTCACAGTTATCCTGGCATAAATCACAGCAGGAATTTGACTACAGCAGCAATATGGGAAGAGGTGAACACAAAATGCAATGAGAACAGACATGCTGAAAACAGTGTCTGATATTATGCCCCAAAAGGAGGCAGGAGGGCACAGGGAATAAACGATGCAGAGTTGAGAGTCCTCCTTGGCCATTCTGCCTGGAAAGGCAACAATTGAGAAGTGGTCAAGTACCAATAAAGAAATATAATTGTGCTGTCCTTGTTTTTCCATGAGAGGCATCCATATCAGGTCATGAAATAAGTGGGGAGGATTGTCAATCTTATTTCTATTTCCCTTATTCACTCTGATTTTAAAAAACCACAAGTTTCCCATGTTTATGAATCTGCTAAAACACACTGTATTTGACAAAAATAGACAAATATGACTGCAGACTCTCAAGGTAACAAAGAACGCTTGGATAAGGACTCAGGTCACTGGGAAGGCACCACTTACTATGAAAAGCCCTTGGATGATGCAGAGGAAAAGCTTGCCAAATGCACTGGAAAAAATTAAGCGGTCTGATCATTACAAGAGATTGGTGTGTACAATTCCCCACCACTTCAATGTGAGTTGCTCATAGGTACTGTCCTGTGATGGTTGGACCTGAGGGATTCTAAAGGACTGTGAACAGAGATCCAAACCCTAGATCTAGCTCTATTTCCCCTGCAAGGCTACAGGAGAAAAACAAAACAAAATAGAACAGGAGAAGCAATTTTGAAAAAACCTGTCTTCTTCCTGCCTTAACAACGTCATTCATGTTGCCAACAAAACAAATCCAAGTGATCACCACAAACACACCTCTCAGGAAGTCTGCCCTCACTGCTGGGTTCAAACATTTGCTGGGTTTTTGCAGTGCTGAAATTATTCCTGCATCAAATCCTGGAATTACAGTGAGGCACCGCCCTGTCTGTGGTTGCAGGCTGCACAGACAAAGCCTTGGAGAGAATGCTGTGTGCTTCCTCTGGTGGAGCAAGGGTGGAAGGGGGCTCCAGCTGTCCTGTGCTCCCCACCTTTTGCCAGAGATTTGCCCTTCTGCCTGGGGGTGCCCTCCAAACCCCAGGACTGCCTGCCTGGACAGCCAGTACAAGCCAGGGATGTGCATGCCGTTCCTTCTGCTCCTGTCATCCTCACTGCAGCCTGTCATCTTTTCCATGTAGCCACACAACACTTGAAAGAACAAAACTGCGGGTAGGATACCTTTCATAATAATAAATAGGAATAGCAGTGCTTTTGTGAATTTAGGTCAATGCATCACCCTTAGAGCGCATTATAAATTCATCAGAATCACAGCCTGAAGAAAATTTTATTCCCTGGCACCAGCTGCTTTTAGCCATGCCACAGATCTTTAGCAGAATTTAAACTCCAGATTAAGTATTGATTGAGTTTAAATAAATTATAATATGTTATAACAAGAAAGCTGGGCTCTGCCAGGTATAGATGGTTTCCCTTTTCACTTCCTTTCTCACCTCAAATATTAACAAATTTATTCACTGCATTTTAACTGCACTGAACAACCAATTCAGAAATGTATAATATTGAAGTAAGTACTAATTTAAGCAGCACCTTCATGTACTTGACACGGGAATGAATAGAAATTGTAAACTATGTACAGAATAAACATATGAACTTAAAAGGATTATGTGAATAGGAATAAATTCCTAAAGAATTAGCTATGAGGGGAAGGTAAATGCAAAACTGCAGCTTATATTAACATTTGATTATATTTCAGATGCTTTGTTACTTTTTTAAGGTTTGAAACTCTCTCTGTAGTGATGGCTACCGACAAGCTGCAACACAATGACACACTCTTGTGTCACGTTCAGTAGCATCAGCTGCTTGTACACCCAGCACATTATTTCTGGACGACTAACAGATGAGCATATCATTTTAAACTATATTTAATAGGGAATGAAAACTTGCATGAGCAGGTATTTAAAGTGTAACCGTGATACAGTTACAATAGCCAACCGAGAAACACAACAAGCTCAAATTTTACAGAAAAGAAAACAACTATCTTCTGTACTGCTAAAAGAGGACAAGAGGACACATAAGGACATATAGTTTTGTGTTTGACCTATTTTGGTTGATTTAATTTTCAGATTTTGTAAGCCAAGCTCCAGTGAGTTCCTGAGGAAAAAATTCTAACTGGCATTTTACTGTGAGTCAAACCTCACACAAAAAGTGCTTTGTGCATCAAGATAACATTAGAAGCTGTCTAGCTGCACGTACCAAAGTACCAGTTTGGAAAAAAATCAGAGCTGTAATGGGCTTCTAATAGCAATAATACTTTGCCCTTCTGAACTATGTTTCAATTTGAGAGCTCTAAGTGTTTTTTGCAGTATGTGACAATTAAGCCTATCACTTGTAAACTTCAGTAGAAAACAATTGTCATAATTTTACTGATGAAGAAACTGAGGTACAGAGAGGTGGAATGGCCTTCATAAGATCGTACAGCAAACAGGATGCCAGTGCCTCATCAGAAATGCCAGGCAGCATTTTGAAACTCCAGCACGGGCACTAACTCCCATTTCCAAACAGCCTATCCACTATGTGTTTGACTAATATTTCACCATCTTTGTGAGCCATAGAATTCATCTTTTCTTTTAGAGGTAGCTTATTTCCTGGTGCTGTTCTTACCAAGCTGATGACAGGAACAGTAATTCTTTTAATGAAAGTGCAGTTTGGGGTATGACAGCAATCCAGATGAAGTCCTCTTTGAGATGGAAAGAGTGACTGAAATTGCATATAGCACCACATTGAATATAGACATACAGTGATAAAATTGAATCTAGTTACCACAGTTAGCAATCATCCATTTTAAGAGACAACCCTAGAACTTTCCTAGCAATATTGTCCTCAGAATATGCACATAGCAGGATCATGATAATTTCTCTCTTAAGTCCTTCACTGTGAATAACCATAGCAAGCTTTGAGTCTGACTGTATTTTTCTAGTTACTACTGAACAGCTGTGTTATTTATTGCTTTCTTTCCATTCTCTGCTAAGAATGATGTAATTGCTTTTTTTTTTTTCTTTCCTGAAAAATAGAATGGAGGATTTCTCTGAATGTCTCTTTTTTTTTTTTTTAGTTAGACCTTACCCTGCAATTAGAATAACCCAGCCCTTCTTTGAGGCACTAATAAAAGCAAGAGGCAGTGGAATTAGATTTTGCAGTGCTGTACATATTCACCTGCCTACACTTAGTTAGCTACCACTGAAATCTTCTTGGTGTTTAACCCTGGACTTCTCAGCTTCTGTCTGGGCAGGCAGGGTTACCGGTGGCACCAGTCTGTGTAAGTGCATTGCTGTGAGGGTACATCCAAAGACCTGCAGGGATTAGCACAGAAGTGCCATGAAGCTGAACACTCTGCCTGAGCCCCATCTGTGACCAAGGCTGTGTGTCCACCCTCCGTGTGTGGCAGCCCTGGGTGAAACTGAGGAGTGGTGACAGAGAGGTGAGAGATGGAGCTCAAGGATCAGGCAGTGACAGCACAGAATTACACAGTGACACCATAAGGACCATAAGAGGGACAATGTTGCAATATCAGTAGGCTTTCTTCAACGTTAATCCAGAATCACTGCTTTAGCATGGTTATCTGGGAATATGTGAGGGACTTCCTCATGGCCTGGAGGTAACCACTTATTTTGGGGGAATGAAAGTGGCTCAAATTTGGTAATCCACACTAAAAATCCCCCTATGCATCTTATGCTACTATATGGTAGATACATTCTTTAGAGACAGAGAACAGGGTTCAGGGATTACCTGTATGTATTTCCCACACATCTGTCAGTTTGTACTTGGAAACACTCAAGAAGAAACAGCAAAATGTGTGGCTTATAGCAGTTGTAGTGCTAACCCACTGGGGTCGTGGTTGGGTGGGGTAAAGACGGCTAAGAATGTTGCAGCTGTAGAGCATAAATATATTTTCATTTCTAAAATCGGTGTCTTGATACTTAAGAAAACTCCAGTTTTTGAAAAAAAACTCAACAGTGTAACATCTCTCTTTGTTCCTTCTCCTATTCTAACTTCTTTCCAAATCTTTGGACAGATAATTAATAAAATGCATGAAGCCAGTCCATGCAGTGGTCACTGTATCATACAGATCTGATACATTACAAGTTATCTTTTTCCATGCATTTATGATTCTGATCTGATAGCTTTATATTTGCATACTGTTGTTTTTTTCTTGAAAAACAATTGAATTTTAGATTCATAAAATAACAGAGACTATGCAAAGACCTGTGTGATTTTGGCTAGCAACATCTGAAAATTCTTTAGCCTGAAAGCCTGGCAAGAATCTGAAGGGAAGTGTTAAAGCAACCTGACAGAAATCCCCTGCAGTGCTTAAGAAAAAACCCCAGCTCTCCCTCCTCCCAGCTAAACCCTGAAACAAGGTCAATGCACTAAAAGGCTATGGAAGTAATTTTTTTTATAAATAAATATCCTGGGGAATTAGTGCAGCAAGTGCCACAGTCATGCCTCTAAAATAAAGGTAGCTATGAGTATGTAAGCATTTCCTTTATGTGTTAGGGATGGCACACATCAGTCAAGGTGAGATTAAATGCATCTTTGACTACATGCTACAGAAGAAAGCAATATTTTTTTCTCAGGAAGAAAACTTTGATCTTAAGCTTGAATCAGCAAGTTAAGTCCATGCCTAATGTTAAGTCTGTGAACAGTCACACGTCTTTTGACACGATGGAGCCACAGACCCCTGAAAGGACACCTGTGGCCCTAACAAGTGAAGTACAGGAGTAAATGCAGAACTCTCCCAAATATGAACTAATGCCAAGATACCAAAGCTTTGGTGGCTACTCTGCTGTCCAGATTTAGCCACCCTGATAGTCACCTCTGACTGAGTCCTGCCTATCATGACAAGTGCCTTTTTTACACATCTGATCTGTTCAGATGCTGCATTATGGCACAGCAGTAATTAGTTTTTCTTTAAAAGGGATGAAAAGTTCTAATCTCCTATGATTGAAATCAATGGCAACCATTTCCCTTATCAACAGGGCATGAATTATACAAATATTCACTGTAAATCTAAGTAAAACAACTGAAGAAGGTGAACAAATTGCATTCTTTTTTCAAGGGCACAATAATCTGGGAATTTATATATTATTTTGTAACATTGATGGGACGCTTTGGTCTAGCTTGGATCAGTTTTTTGAAAATTATTTCAGCTCTTCCTCCTTCTGCTTTAATTTTATCCTGCCATCTTCTCTTTCATTTGCTGAAAGGAGAATAGGGAAGAAAGGAGATCATTAAGGCACAAATCCACTTATCTTCACTGCATCTGTGATGCTGTTCCCTAAGCAGTAGTAATCTCCTACATTCAGGAAACCTGTGCAGGTTTCTCACAGGAAAAGCACAACATCTGAGCCAGTGTGAATGCAACAGTCAAGAATGGGAAGAAATAAAAGAAGTCAAAACCCAAGCTAAACAGAAGTCCAAACCAAAACCTTTTAATTTCTTCTTCATCAGGATATCAAGTAGCTGCCATTTAAATGAAGAAGATATTTGGGCCTTCTTCTTCTGGAGGAAATTTCCTAAGGTTTAAAATGCAGATAAAAGGCTTACAATTCTATATTAGCACAGCCTGATTTTCAGTTTTGCTTATCACTACCTGCCATGCAGCTGACTTGCTTGCTTTCTTTGAAAGTTTGAGGTTCTTTACACAGAAATTATGTTTTCAAAATACAGTTGAGAATCCTGATGTTATAATCATTTTCAGAGCCACTGTGTACATTACTAATTGTGTACATGAGTCTTTTGACTGACTCCACTGCACATGCAGAGATTACCAGCTACCAAAACATCATTATAAATTGTAAGGTATGGAGAATGAGGCCAGCTTTATATGTCTGACCTGGTGAAGGTGTTGATAGCTTGTAGTGAGTGGAAATTCTTGTAAAAAATGAAGTTGGAATATGTTCTTTTTCCTGAACTGTTAAAATGATAAATACTAAATAAACAGCTGCAAATGAAATAGTTCCCTGCTGTCCAACAACTACTTTTCTAAACACCTAAGAAAGCAGTCATAAATACAGCCAAGTTGAGGTCTGATATCCAAAGTAAATAAGGTACACACAAAGTACTGGTCACTTCGTAGTTTTTCCATTGTATTCTTTTAAATTGCAAGCAGACCTGTAGTAGTCCACAGCTCCCAATTCACAAAAGATTTTCCTGGCTATTTTAACTGGACATTACTGAAACCCTGAAAACTACTATAAATAGAACAAACTCAGCAAAATACTTAGCCAAAAGGACATGTATATGCACAAGGAGATATATATGGGCCGTTTCTATATCTCACAGAGCAGAGGATAAACCCCCATTTTATGTTGTCTTTCCATAGCCCAAACATGTTGGGAGCTGAGTTATGAGCTAATACAGATTTCAAATTCCGTGAAGAATGGTCAAGGAAAAATGAAACGTAGATGCATTCGGCCAATTTAAAATGTACAAACTAGGATTGTGAGTCATTTAAATATATACAACTCCTCTCTTATCTTGAACATGATCATAACTGTTGCCAATAAGTAGACAAGAAACTGCTTGGCACTCTGTTTCTGTTAACTCCTTCAAAGAGCAAACACAGTTCACATTATAAAACTTGTGGGATTCTTTCCTTTATAGAGGAATGTAAACAAACATTTTCTTATTTAATCTGTTTAATTGTTATTTACTACCAGTTTCTGAAGCACTTCAGATAATAAAACCTAAATCCTTGATACTAATGGGAATTTTAAGTGTAAGTTTTTTTTAAAAAAAATACTGTTACCCATTAAATGTTTTAACTATGGCTTTAGGAATTTTAAGAAAGTCTCATAATTTTTAATGTCTTGATCTCTCTGTCTTAAAAGGTAAGTAATTTTTTTGACCTGCATTAACCATTTGAGACTCTTTTAATGGAATATGCAATCAATACATTTATAACATCCTGCACATTAGCACTGAATATACCAGAAGGTTAAAAGGGGCACAGGTTTTCCATGAAGCCTTTTAATTTTTCCTTTTTGGGAATTCTCTGAATCTGGGAGTGGCTATATCCAGTCCTAGATATACTACTCCAGTCTGGAGAATGATGCCACTAAAGCATTTTTAACCCCTTAAATATCACATGCTTTTTCAATTGCTATCCATTGCCCTCAATCCTATATCAGAAATCCATTCCATGTATGACAAGGGTCTCAGTCTGAAGGAGAGAGGCTGCAGATAGGGCATGAGTGTCTGGTAGGGCATTAGGAACATTTTGAAGAACTGGAAAGGCACTAAATTCTGGTTTAGGGCATTTTAAAAACTTTTTTTGTTTTTTAATAATGTACAGCATTTCCATAAATGTTACCTCATCCTTCTCTGAGCAGTTTCATTTAGAAATCTATTTTCTTTTTTTTTTTTAGTGAAATAGCTTTACCAATTTTAAATTCAGATGGAACAAGAAGGGGAAAAAAAGCTTTATTTCTTGTTCCTACTAAGATTATTTTATCAATTTCTAATTTTAGTTCTTTTCACGTTTTGTTTGTTAGGCATAACTGGGTCAACAGTTTCATTCTTTCAGGTTGAAATTCCTGTCTGAAGAAAAGAAGTTACTTGTCATGAAGAAAAGCAAATGACTGTGAATAATTTATAAGAAAGTAAAAATATTCTGCTTTTGAGATTTTAACAGGAGAACAACCCCGAGTTATAAATTATTATAATTACACTGGAATATGCTCTCCATCCTCTTATTTTTTTGCTCTGCTCCCTGCCATAATACTTCTTGCTCGAATGGGTAACAGTCTCTTGAGCAGCACAGACATGTTCCCCCCAGGTTTGGGGACAGTGCCCTTCCAGCCATGAACGTGTCCGTGCCCACAATGCCACTCCACACTTCTCAAGGTATTCATTAGAACTCTCGCAGGTTTCTCTCCTTAACAGAGGATAAAATGCAAGTATATATCAAAGTCCCGTGGGATGTGAGGTGAGGACTGTCACACAGCTGGGGGCTCCAGAAGCAAAACTGGTGCTCCCAGGAGATTCTGGGATCATTACTAAGACACTTCACAGATACACACTGCTACTGCTCAGGTGCAAAGCAACACTGATAGATAGGTAGGTAATTAAATTCTCCAGGTTTAGTTCTAGCTCCTAAAGCCACAGTGTTCAGAGATATTTGTTGTCATAATGTAATTGTTTTACTACAATGTATTTCTCTGTATAAAGATGGTAAAGTGAAGAAATACAGTATATTTAATGGAAAAGTAGAGATTACAGCAACTTGGTTTGCTGAGAAACCAGTTTCACTAATGCTCTTATTAAAATGTCTGAAATGAATGTGTCAATTCTCTGTGGCTCCAAGGAAAGAAGATGAATTACTTAATATAAAAGTCTGTCACTTCTTTCAATGTTTTTATACACTTTCTGCAATACAAAATCTCTAGTGTACTAATACCATCATAAACTACCACAATTTCCAGCATCTTTTTCTCAATAATACCCTTCTTATTATTAAGATTATTGTTTAGGAACACAAGTGAAATAACTAAAATGTAGGAATGGATATGTACATAACAGCTTCCATAAATAAGTTCATGTATCTGAGTTCATTTGCCACTGGACTCAGTAAGTTCCTGTGCCCTCTTGTGACAAGCAATCTTTTGTGATCCTCACCCACTTCCTGCATGGAGACCAGGCTGGCAGGAGAGGGAAAGGACAGCGAGCCCACAGGTTCTGCCTGTGCAAGATTTAAGCCATACATCCCATAGTTTCACATAAGGGGTGGCCACTTACACTATGACTGTTGCAACCAATGTGTTCCCACAGGAGAAACTCAGTTATCAAGTCCTGCAGGAGGAGTTTGAGGTGTGTAATTCCTACTGCTCATCTTGCTTGCCGTGTTGTGGGTCAGTGACTGCTGGTGACAGTCCGAGCCTTGGTGGAACCTGAACATGTCTTCAACCTTACCCTTGGCTTAGGACAGGTGTTAATGTGAAACCTCTGCCCAATAGCCCCCTAAATCTCTCCATAAAAAAATCTTACTTCCTGATTGACATACATCTGGCCCCTTCATCTATCACTCAGGCAGGATGTCAAAATTCTTTGATCAAAAGTTGGTGGGGAAGTTGACATTAATTTTGAGGTGGAAAACCTATCTAAGGATTAGTATAAGGGGGGGGCAGGCTTGCTGGAAACAGTCCTGCTTATATTTGAGTTTCTGGGACACTTATAATTTTAAATTTAAGTCCTCAAATTTCAGACTTCAGAAAAGTCAAAATATCTGTGAACAGGTTCTGAGCTTCCCAACTGATCGTTCCCAGACACACTGAGTGCCAAGTGTGTATTATAACTTTTCTTTCCACACTATTTATATTTGACCTTATCTGACCTTCTATCCCAGGACACCAATTAGATTTCTCTCAGCTTTGCAGTCATTAACTACCTCTGTGGAATTGCACCTCTCCTTGTTAGAATTATGCTTCCCACTTATTCTTTTCGCTACCTACAAGTTTGAACCAAAATATCCACACTTCTGATATTTCATTCTTACCCAAGCACTTGCTATATATTCATGAGAAAACATCAGTGCAATTGAGCAACTCAAATCTGTACATTCTTGCTGGGTATAAGAGATGTGCTTTGATTCTTCCCCTCAGAAAAAGGTACTAAGCACTAGAAATTAAAGTTTATTAGTGACATTTGTACTAAGAATTAAAAGTAAACTGTGCCAAGTAGGCCACTACTGAATGGTATCCAGTGTATGACTGGTCTGAAGGATTTTCAGGAGAGGAATTTGCTAGTTGTCCTCTAAGAAACTCTTCCCTAAGTTAAAAGTAGCCTTGGTTAAGTGCTCCTTGTGATTTTCAAAACTCCCTCTGTGATTTTAATACCCAATTCCATTAACTTCAGCACTAGGCCTGCTAATCCTGTAGGTGGAAAATCTTTAGCTCTATGCAGGTGTTTCGGAGATTTTCATACTAATCACTCACATTTAGCTGCTACTATCAATATGAGAAGGAAATCAAAGCAGAAGAGACAGACAGCTTGAATTAACAGACATATCTATTCCATGTGCTTTTTGCCTTTTTCTGAGCAAGAATAACTCAGTCTTCTCTCTGCTGTTCTTATCCTTAAGTTTTGGAGCCCAAAGCACCACATGGATTTGAGGAAAGGGTAGTTTAGAGAACAAAAATCGTTTTGGGGGAAGGGAGTTCTTTTGTTCCCTTTGGTGGGACATTTTCTTATTATAATATAAAAAAAAATTATCAGTTTTATTCTGGAGATTTTCCTACAAACAGAATGTACTTCTGCAGGAAACATGTAAGATCTGCTCATATCATATCAAATCATCTCTGGCTGTGATTCTGGTGATTTTTCACTGGAAGAATAGCAGTGTTCACCTGAACACTGATGGCTGTTGAACTCTCCTCACTTACAATGCAATGGCCTTTGGAAAACAGATAAATGAGCACTTGTATTTTCAACAGATTTTACTCCAATGTGATCAGCTGTTGTACCAAGTTAACTTGTATTCCCCTCCTTATGCATAGATGGGGGAGAGAAAAGGGGGATATTCTGTGATGGTAAATTTTTTTTTACTTTTGTTGGTCTTGGTTTATGGATTTTTCAGTGATTTCTTTAAGCAATTATATCCAAGTCTTATTGTGTTTGGAAATGTTTTCACATAGGAAGGTGGTGTTAAAGTGAACAACTGAATCATATTGCAGAGACCACTAAGAGCTGCCAAAATACTACCAGGACTCTGAGAAAATAAGGGAAAGCAGGACATCTTATAAGTCAGACTGAGAATATCTTTATGCAGTCAATAGAGAGTCAAGAAAGGTTTGATTTTTCTAGGCTTTGGGGTGGAGAGAAATGAAAAAGGTAAAATTTGGCGATATCACAAAGACTTTCAATGCTGCTCATTTCAAAGAGATATTTAAGACAGTGTAACACTCACACATGTTAATGGTCTCCCATGTAAAGGAGACATCCCTGTTAAGGGAAAAATTAAGTCCAGAAAACTTATGTTTGATGCAAGATTTATTGGTACGGTAGTCAAAGTTTTCCCACAACCTCTTGTCTTTATCAGAAAAGGTTAAAAAAATAGCTCAATGCTGTCTCTCTTCCTCCACACCTGCTTGTCCAGGGCTGAGCTGCTACTTGCTGTTATACTGTTCAGGTTAGGATGGTACTGCACTGGGATTTTTTTAAATATTATTTTATTTACTTAATTGAAATAATGCATTGACACATACTGTTTGGATTTTATTTTGTGTGAGCCTAAAATGAGAATCTCTATCTGTCTCTCTGTAGCCTTGGAACTGATATCATAAACACTGGTTAGAAAAGTGGCTGGGCCACTGTGAGTTTGTGGGCATCTCCAGTCAAACTTCCTTTGTAAAAGTACAAAGGACTGCACATGGTGTAAGGCAGCTGAGAACTGAAATATTTACCATGATAAGTTACATGCTTTAGTATAGCCATATACTGGGGCAACTACCGAAATAGCAATGATATGAAATAATTTATGCCTGTGGATCTTAGATTAATAGAATTGCTAACAATTTTCTTTTACTTCATCCTAAAAAAAAAACTTATTATGGCACTTTTCTGCTACTGGCAAAAGAAATAGAAAAACTCTCAGCAGCATATTATGGATTGAAATAAAGGAGAGTTGAGGAAAGTTAAGTTTCCTTTGAATGAGTTTTTTCAGACTGTATGTGGAAAACCACATGAGAAAATAAATGTGTATATGCTTGCAGCAAAACCACTTTTGCCTTCTGTAATGCCAATTAGAGAGCAAAGACTTAGTTGTTTTCCTCAGACCATGTGTGTCTTTATAACCCGAGTAGGAGAGCAGATGGATGCTGGAGATGGCCCTAAACCCTCTCCATTAGAAATTTTATTCCTGTCAATGTTGGAAAAATTATTTGAATTCTGTTTTCCCAGTGAAGAAAAAAAGAACCTGATAAGGAGTGGCTCCAGACCTCCTAGAGAAGGAGAAGACCTTAGAAGGAAGAAGAACTAATAACAGAAACAATGAGATCTGCAAGAATTAATAAAACACAACAACCCTCCAAATCATCTGGAAAAATATACTCCTTGAAGGCTGGGAAATGTAGGAGTAAACAGAATTGAAAAAAGTTTAGCTCCTGTACCAAAAGCAGTTAAGGAGATTGCCAAAGGATTTTCAACTGTACACACAAATAGAACAAGGAAAATAAAGGTGACATCACAAGCATTTGAGAGAAAGAAAAGCATGGACCAGACTCATGTAAATACACATCCATATGAAACAGACAAAAGTAGGAAGCAGGATAAAAAGCTGCATTGCTTTTGTACAGAACTATTACGGCAGATCAAGCCATCAAACTACCTGGCAGAAGTGATTTGCTTGACAAAAGAATTATAAAAGAATAGGTGCTTTTGATTAAGGCATTTGAGGGTGGTGCCACATAAGAAATCATTAGTTCAGCTGAGGAGGAGAGTACAAATGGGGATGGGACTGGTGGAGAGAGACACCACTGTGGTATGCAGAAAACAGAATGTCTGCAGCCTCCCTAGAAGCTGCTTTTCTCCAAGGGCCACCGTAGGAACAGATGCTGTTTCATGTTTTCAGTAATGGTTGTCATAGAAAAGAGAGAAGTGTGTTAATGAAATTTAATGATGGCACTGAAGAGGGAGGAATTATATATATGGGGGGTATTCCAAATATCATGGAGGAAATTCTAGCTGACAATGAAAAAAAGTGATGGTAACAGTGAGAAGTTCAATAGCAGAAAATTCAAAGGGAATGAAAATTTTAACAAACAACATTTCAGCCCAGGGTCATGGAGTGGAAAAGGGCGGGGTATGGGAGAATCACAGGCTAGTTCTACATGTAATTAATTTGTGAAAAGGGCAAATTCAGTCCTAATGTCCCAGGTGCAGTATTGCCAGTGCTAAGTAAATACGCTGTTGACAAATAGTGTAGCATGAATAAGTTCACTCATACTCAGAAAAGCTATGTTAAAATACATGACAGATGAGGATTACTGAAACTATGCTTATTTTGCCGTGGAAAAGAGAAACTGCACTATTTCCAAACAGAACTTCTTTAACAAGCAAATCTGGAAAAGCACACATCCCAGTTTCCTTGTTTTTCACAGAGCTGACCTTACTGCACGCTCTGAGACACCTGCTGCCCTTTGCTCAGCTCCTGGAGCTGACCTGCAGCCTCTCACTTCGGGGGGTGTTGCATCCTTGTTGCAGAACCCCAGCGTGCATTCCTCAGAAATGCAGCGCAGCAGGAGAGTCCTGCACGTCTGTGCCGGGGGACTTCGCTGCTCCTCCTCAAGTGAGGCCCTGGGGCGGACTCTGCTCGCCCAGCTTGCCCGGTGAGGGCAGCCAGGCTGGGCAGTTCAGGGGCTGCCCTCTGGCTGGCTGGACCAGCACGTCCTGACTGTGACAAGGAAGTGAAAAGGGAGAGCTCATTCCCCATCTGTGACACCAAGACTTGGGGTTAATCACTCCATCCTGAAAGTGGCCCCTCATCTACAGTTCCCACAACAGCCAAATCCTTAATTTGTCTACCTGTTTTCACTGGTCAGCTCAGCAAACTGCGCAGTGCTGCAATAATCAGGGAAGTGTGAGATTTCCTGTGCAAACCCCTCACCTGCCGGCTGCTCGCCTGCCCCTGGGTCCTTATTGCCCACCGGCCACTGAGCAGCTCCGTGAGCCACGAGGGACGGATCTGCGGGCAGCAGCAGTGGTTTGGCAGGGTGCAGAGCCAGGCTGGTGACCTCCTTATCTGAAATCTGGTGTTGCTTGGGACTACTGTGATACAGATAATCCTTTGACTTAATTTGGAGCTGCTCAACAGGCAAGAATTTGTTTCAGCTCCATGAAAGAGAGAGTTCTTTCACATAAAGATGGTACAAAAATAAGATGTGTGATATTTTTTGACTGCTATTCTGGTTATGCTCACATGCTTGTCCAGTGTGCCCACAGGTCATATAGCTCATGACTAAGTTTCTTTTCTTTCCTACGTGATGAATCTGTAACCAGTGAATCTACATGCAGGCAATCCTACATGAGACAGAGCCAGCAGGAGACAAAATGAGGCAAAGAGGATTGCATCTGACAGAGCTGTTTAAATAAATTGTTAATTTTCTTAGAATACCGGGGGACCTGTCTGTAGCACCAAATCTCCATAGCTTGTAATCTTACAAGCCATCTGTCTCCAAGTATACTGGAGAAGGCTACAGACTTGGGAGGATGATGAAATATTAGGATGTAAATATTGAGGGGGTGGGAGATTATTCCAGTATCTAATCTCGCAACTCACAAAATGATGGGTTCTCCAGCCTCCTACTGTGGTAAGGGAATACAGGGCATTCAAAATTTTTGAGGTCTGAGCTCTGAAATGCACATGCATTTATCAAATTTGGTAAATTTTAATGTTAGATGGGTGAGTATGCCTGAATGGTATTTTTTTTCAAATAGATAATCTATCCACTAAAAATAAAAATGTTATATTAGCATTATATTTTGTAAATAACAATCCAAAACATAGAAAAAACAGTCTATTCATTCTATATTCTTTAAGACATACTACAAACCCATGTTTTTACTCAGCTTTGCAGAGGATAAGGACTAGGTTAAAACTAACTAGTACTCGTTTATTTTTTATAGGAGAGATGTGTCTTGGAGGAAAAGAGCTCATAAGTTCTTAATGGTTTAGGGCATGTATTACATTTGCTTTCTAAAATGATTAAACTTGGTATGTAATGGGAAGTCTTCTTTTTAGTCTAAATTAAATATTCAAAATGAGGTCAGGTCTGTGGCCATGAAATTAATTTATTTATATATTGCTCTCCTGAATAATGATGTGACTTCTTTGAAAGACTAATAAATATCAACTCACAAACCCTTCAGTGTAATAATTCATATCTTCTCTGGCTTTATATCTCAAGGGAGACAATATATTCTAGTGTAGAAGATAAGAGCTTTAGGAGACCTGTGTTTAATTTCTAGTTTAAGAACTGAGAGGTTGGAAAGAGTAGGAACCCAACTATATCTTTAGAACTGTCCTTCAGTCACCCTTTGAATTTCTCCACTGTAGCAGTATTTATATGCCTATGTAAAGCAATTTAAAAATCTCTGCCTGAACTGTATGCATATTTTTAATTGGAATCTATTATGTATTAATTATAATTTACAAAGAAACTGTCACACACTTCAAGCTCTTACAGTTATTTTTAGATTTGTGCTGTGAAATGCAACTCTTGCATTTTAATAAATATTAAACTGAATGCCTTCTCTCTAACTCTGAAGATTATCAACTGTAAAGCTCCACACAGAATCACTCAGTTCATTCTCCTTTAGCCATCTAATTTAGGAAAGCACCAAGTCTTCTCAGAGAAGGTCCAAGTAAGAAAACACACCTTTCACCTTAGCCCAAATCACCATCCATGCTTTCTTTGCACTTAACTGCCAATCCATATTTTTTTCAGATGTACGACAGATTGATACAACTTTTATAAACCAATTATCAGCAAGTCTCCAGGTGAGAGAATGCCATATATCCACTTCACTGAATAACATAAAAAGTTTTATAAACCAGCTGATAATTTTCAATTTTCCCCTTCTGATAAGCCCTAGTGAAAGCACGTTGCACAGATGGACTGCAATGATTATAATCTTCATATAAATATATACATATATGTAATAGCACTGACAGCATTTTCCACATTTTTCAGGAGTTCTGTCTCCTGTACAGAAGCTTTTTCTTTCTGGAATTCCTAATCATGCCTTAAAAAAAAGTTTAAAATTCCACTGAAAGAAGATGCCAGAGGAGTAGGTTTCTCATGCTAGGAAATTGTCAGTGAATATTGACAAAGATGAGTGTTTTGGTGTGATCCAAGAATATGTATGAACAAGTTTAACCAAAAATCAGAGGCAGCATACTCTTTATGAAGCCATGATGGAGTAATGCAGAAATGTAATAAAT
This sequence comes from Lanius collurio, assembly GCA_020086605.1. Classification (NCBI taxonomy): domain Eukaryota; kingdom Metazoa; phylum Chordata; class Aves; order Passeriformes; family Laniidae; genus Lanius; species Lanius collurio. The sequence goes on along the minus strand of JACBWW010000016.1, from coordinate 4,509,534 downwards.
GGGCCAATAACTAAAATAATTTTGCAGTTTTGATAATTTAGAAATAAGTTCTCTAAGGGATTAACAATGGATTTCAGACATTTGTTAGAGAATAACTCATGCTCTAATTGCTAAAATGGTTCCAATGAACTCGAAAGCACAGGGCAGTGCAGAGCAAATGGTGTTACCAACCTTGTCAGAGACTCCAGAACTGAAGTATCTGCATGTCAAACAACAGCACTCTCATTTAACCCTTGATTTGCATACTCTTTCTGGAAATAAAAAGAACTTCCCTAATCTAAGATGTATCTATTTTTAGAGCCATTAGACTATCCTTTTCAAAACAATGAGTGTGCAACTGAGAATACAGTTTCCTTCCTTTTTACAAATCCTGGGACACGATATAATCTCCTTCTTCTAAATGAAACCAATGACAAATTCTGTCCAAATATGCAGTACACAAAACAGATGTCCAATAAAACAAAATAAAGATCTGAATCTGAAAATTATATATTGAGAAAAGGCTTTTGAACAATAATTCAATCTTGCTGCTTGAGAGCTATAGACACCTCTTGGACACAACTTCATCCTCACTGTTCTACTGCAGAGAGAAAATTGCTCATTAAAAGCACCTCAGACAAAAGAAAAGGTGGGAGGAACATATTTTTATGCACCTCATCAGGAGGTATTCAGACTAAATACAAAATTGTGCGTCATTATCTTTTTTGTTTGGTTTGTTTTTGGCATTTTCAGTAGTTGTTTCAGTAGGCGGTTGGTGGAACTTGTAAGCAAAATTTTGGCATATAATCCCCCAAAAATTCCTCCTAGAATTAGGTCAACTCAGGAGACAGAGATGCAAATTTCTTTTAATGACTTTGGGTCTCTTCTAATGGGAAAACAAAATACATAATGTATTGTGAGTTGATTCATAAATATCATAGAAGCATTTTTGTTAACAAGGCATAAAATCATGGATATGTGTTACACCAAATACACAAGATAAAGCCCTTTATTTCATTGGGTATTTTTATGCAGAATAACCCAAATATCAAAAGATTTAATTGGCTTACTTTTCTCTTTACAGTCCTTTGTTTTAGGCAGTTCACTTACTCAAATTATTGACCTTATTTTTATACAATGATTGACACAATTGTGGCTTTCCAGTTTTCTGCATTTTTTTCTTGCCTTGCCTTTCAGACCAAACATGCTGTAATGGCTACACAATGGCAAATACTTCCAGTTCAAGCTTTCAGTAAATCAGCATTTTGAGAGCTGAAGACAAATACACTCAGCCTGGGATTATTGCTCACCCAAGGCCCTGCACAGGAGCGGCAGATACGAGCAGAACTCCCAGCCAACACATGCTCGGCTGCGGGGGCACCTGGGGGGTCAGGCTAGGGCACCCCACACACACCTGAATTGCCTTCCTTGTGTCCTGAACAACTGGCATAAAAGCTTCTGGACCAAGACAGCAGTGATTTAAATGGTGGCATAAGAGGGCAAGCAGAATAATTGACATTTGTCTGCCAAGTTCCAAGTGCATAACTCTATTGGGATAAGAGTGGAGTGAGTGAAAAAAGATAGGATACTTTACCCTTGTATTTGTCATTTGGTCATGAAATGAATGCAGCACCATTCATTTTGCAAGAGATGAGCCTGTTCCATGGAAGCAAGCAATGGTGAAAAAAACTGTTTTGGGAATCTTTTTTTTCTTTTCACCAAATATGAATATTTTAGTACACAGCATACTTCAGCTAGGATTTCAGTTAGGATATTGGCACTGATCCTCTGTGTTTTCTTATGCAGAGGATTTGGGTAAAGATAACTTACCTCCAACCTATAGCAAGGCTTTGGTTTCCTGAACCACCTTTGTGTCCTTTCCCTCAGAAACACTCTCCAGAAAACTTTTGTAAATTTATATTTCTTGGGGAATGAATACACACTTCACTGTGTGGATTCCAAATGTATTTATTTCTAAATTCCACAGAGGCCTCCTTGCTCAGCATGTGCTCGACTCAGAAAGTAACCTGTGTTATCCACACTCATGACTTTGCACTCAGAGCTGATTGCTGCATATCAGTGAAGGGGCCAGCCACACAGGACCTGTATTAACAAGAGCTTAGCCAGAAGGGGAAGGAGAGTGATTATTCCCCTCTCCCTGGCACTTGGGAAACAGTATCTGGTGAATGGCATCCAGAGGTGGTCTGCTCAGTAAAGGAGAGATTCACACTCCATTGAGAGTCCAGTGGAGAGACATCAGGATGGTGAGGCACTGGAGAATGTGATGAAGCAGGAGAGGCTGAAAACTGGGTTTGTTCAGCTCAAAGAAAAGAATACTTTGGGAGGACCCTACAGCTCCCCAGGGGAGGGTGCAGAAAAGATGGAACCAGACTCTCCTCACGGGAGCTTGATGATAGAACAACCAGCAATGGACACAGCTGACATCAGATGAATCCTCATTGGGTACTAGGAAAATAAAATCTTTACCATGGCAGATGTCAAATGGTGGAAGGCACTGCCTAAAGAATCTCCATTCTTGGAGACAGGCAGAACTGGAGGGGGCACAGCACTGAGCAGCGTGGCCTGGGAAGGGTCTACTCTGAGCTAGGGGGACTGGCACAGAAATGAACTCATAAAAATATATTTAATTGTATTCTGAAGGGGGCAGTAAGACAAGTTCTGCTTATTAGTCTCCAGGAGGCAAAGTCATGTGAAAACAGAGGACAAGGTGCAGGATGGAAAAAAAAATTCCTTAAGAATCTCTCAAATTCATATTATTCAGAACTCTTTTTGTTTTTTGCTTTCTTTTATTAATTTCAGCTGTTTCACTTGAGAATATTTAAGATTATTTTGTGCTCATAAATGACAGCAGTATGTGGAATAATATATGTACCACATATATCAAGGACTTACTATAAAATGTGTGCATCCCAGCATAGAATTCAGGGCATGAAGAATAAATCGTGAGCCTATGAATCCTGGCTTTAATCTAAGCTCTTTGGATCCATCCAACAATGCAAAAGCAATTAATCGCATACACAGGTCTGGCAACTGTCATAGGGAGTGACAATTCTGAGAGCTGCAGGCACCCTGCACTTCAGGATTAATACCTATATCTATTTTAAGGTTTGTAGATACTTTGATTTGAAGAGGGGAAAACACACCAAGAGTGTCTCAAAAAATTGTTATGGCAGATAAGATGCTCTTGCAATCATCAACGAAATGATAAAAGGAACTGACTCCCAATCTCTCTTACCATAGAAAGTACTATAAAAATCTTAACTTTTTGTTTATAGAAGACTGAAATCTATTCAAGAAATGACACTTCCTTATGCAACTTCCTGTCTGATTTTTTTAAAACAAATTATCTCTGCCTTGCTCTAGGCTGCCATGTCTGTACCTCTGTCAGGAGACAGTCCATCTCAAACAACAGATGGTCAGTATCCTGACAGCGATATCGGTCCTGCTTTAAACCCCAACATGTGTGGCTGTAGTATTTTCATAACACCACTGAAAAGTTCTGGTTTACAGCAGTTGAAAGAATTTGTCTCTTGGTTTTTTGTACAAAGAGTGTCTCTGACTTGTATTTCTTATTTTTTTTGTGAAGGTTTTTGTAAAGGGCTGAAAACAGAACAAAAAACTCCCAAGATACCCCTTGTTATAGCACCACAGCAAACAGCCTGACCCTGTTGTCTTCGTAGCTCCCTTTCAGGTAGGGTTTGGCTGCTCTGAGCATGGCCTGAGCCTTTTCCTCAGCTGAGTGCCCTGGCCTTTCCTACCACAGACCCAGCTGCAGGTCCCACTGCAGTGTAAGGGAAAGAGAGGAACACTTTCTACTCAACATTTATAGCTGAGTCATCCTTTTTGGCGTGCTTTTACTTTACTGTCCTGAACAAAAACCTGTGTAACCCTCTGCCCAGAGCCTACCTGTAACAGTAACCTTGTTAATAGGTGATTTTAAATATAATGTTCTTGTTTCTAGGAAAAGCACAAGAATTTCAATTTAACTTACTACGCTGTCAATACCTAACAAAGCTCCTTGCCATAGGCAGTAAATGCTGTTCTGTTGTAATTCTATCCATAAAAATGCTACATCTCTGAAATACCACCATCACTAGTTGACAATCTGCCATCTTTCTTCTGGAAACATTATTTCTCTGACATGCTATAGAATAACGTGATACCAAATGCATGGTTCTAAGAATCCATGAGTACATTAAAACCAATATTACCTTACATCAATGTGAATACAAAGCTCTTTTATTGTGTCTTGCTATATTTTCTGTGCTGCTTTTGGATACTACAAACTAAACTGGATCAGGCTGGATTAGTACTTTCAGAGATTACCAGCAACTGCATTCTTCATGCACTGGTACAAAAGATAACAAGCTATTTGAGCACTTATTCCTATATGAATACTCTAAAATCACCCCAAGAGAGGGTGTGATATAACGTGCTGCTATGACAAACTGCCATCTTTAGGTAGAACATAAAACAAATGTCCAGCTAAGATCTGATTACAAGTAGCATGACATTGGTAGCTTTCCAACTGGAAGATTGCTATTTTTAGCACTAAAAGTAAACAAAATAAAATCCAGAGGTACAGTTTTGCTCTGTTTTGAAACAAACTTTCTCACAACTTTTGTTCTCAGGGTACAGGACTGAGGAGTTAAGTTGCTTTCCTGTCTGTTGATGCCTGCTGAACTTGCTATGGAAGGGCAGGGTCTTTTCTACAAGGCAAGACCCCCTGCAAACAGGTCACCCATTTTTGTGCCATTTTTCACTTTCACACTTTTTCTATCTCATCTGAATTCTATGAAAATCTCTGCAGGCAGGAAAAAAAAATCTGAGGCACTGTTACAGATATTGAAACCAACCAATTGCTACAAACAACTTAAAAAAACATCTTCTATATTTAAGGACATATTTTAATAGAAGGACCTTCCAAACTGTGTCCATGTGTCCATATGTCCACAAGGGCTTCAAGACAGGCCTGAGTAACTGTGGGTAATTACAGGTATTCTATAACAGCAGCTGCCTTAGGATTCCCCTCATGTTTGGCCAAGGCTTTAGAGAGGCTTTCAGGTCAAAGCAGGCAGAAGGACATGAAACCCTTGGCCAGCAAGGCTGGGCAGGGGGGAAGGACTGGCTGCCCTCGCTGTGCAGGGTGTGGGGGCAGGGGAGGGTGAGCAGAGGGCTCCTCCCTGCACTTCACCTGCTCTGCACCCTCCTCAGCACTGGGATATCACAACAGACTCATCACTACAGAGGCTCTGCCCTGTTCCTGTCAATGAGGACAGAATTAAAATAGCAAAGAGAGCCATCAACCTGTCCAACGCCAAAGTGCTGCTCTTTATTAATATAACAAAATCAATCGCAGTGAAAACGTTTCAGAAACTTTTATATGCAATGCTCAACAAACCCAAAAATTTTGGCAACCCTTGGCAAATAAGAATGTTAATGCTATGCAGTCACTGTAAGGATGTAACAAATGTATTTTTATGTTTAGATTTCATCACATTATAGATATATTGTTCATATATTGCCTCTTTGGCATATCTATACAAGAGAAAGAAGGTGCTGCCTTCTACAAGGGAGGGATCTTTTCATGACTCTGTCTGTGCCCATGGGCAATCACTGCTCACCCTGGGTTATCTTTGCTCATGATCTTATGGCAGTCATAGGATTTCTTTCTAAAAACTAAGCTGTAAAAATCAGAAAAATTTAATAATCTCTCCAAAAGCAGCTGACCGAAACCCCACAGTAGAAAACAGATGCAGAGGGCAAGCCAGATCAGAGCATGGTGGTAAGTACTGTAAAACGTTCTCTTTGAAATCAGACAAAATATATGTTTACCAAAAAAAAAAAAAAAAAAAAAAGGAAAGCCTCCATAATATTAACTTCCTATACTAACTCAAACTGAGCAGTGATTTATTTGCTCTGCTGCCTCACAGAGAAGTACTCTAGCTCTAAGCCAATATTTGGTCTTTAGTCTGTCTTTTGGGACTGAAATATACTATAGCAAAGCTATTTTCCATATTTTTGACTGCAATTTGTTTCTTCTTATTGATAGGATAACTCTTTATTCTTCCCTTTGCCTCATTTGAAGGGTTTTTTGACTCTCAGCACTAATTTATTTCTAAGTTTCAAAATTCATGTTAGTAGAGTTTTTAAGAAGTAATCACTTTGGCAATTCAAATATCATCTATGTTAATCCTAACAAACTGCATTCAGATAATATTAATGGGCTGATTTACAAGTAATAAAGCAAGGATGGGACTCTTCTTAATTTATCCTGCTGTGTTCAGATATTACCACACATATGGCAGAGGAGATTACCAGCAGTTCTGAGACCCCCACGATTCTCCAGGCATAACAAAGCAGATTAATGACAGAGTAATAAGGTCAGCTCAGGTATAACACAACCTTTTCTCCTGGATTCGTTAGTACAAAGCTAAATTTGGCCCAACTTAACAAAACTTTCTGTTACTTGTTGATCTGGTAAATATTTTAGAGCAGAATTGTAGTGAATTCTGTGTCTGAAAGAGATGAAGGATCCACAACCCAGAGGATTAAATCTCCCATTTAGTGTCTCATTAGTTAAAGCTCTAGATGACAAAAACTAACACTTGCCTTCCCACTACTGGTGAGAAGAAAAGTACTTGCTCTCCAGATTTGAAATCGGCACTTCTGAAGGATAATGAAACCAATTGGAGAGATAGCACGGACAATACTTCTGGTGAATTTCGGGCCATTTGGGAAGAATTAAACAAATCACATGTGCAGCTGAAAATAATTAGTCTAACTGCTTAAACAGACAAACTGCTTATTGTCATTGTGGGAAAGAAATGAAGACAGTAAACAGTAGGTAAAAAGAAGTTAATAGTGCATCTGATAACACAACTCTATCCCAAATGAATTCACTGTTAAAGAAGATAGTTATTACCTATAAAATTAAAGGCTATAGATAAAATGTAAATATTCCTTGAGAAAAGCTAATGTATTGCCAAGTTTCATATACAATTTCAGGCTGATTTCTGACAGATTAATTACCTCATAATGAAGCCATAAAAACATTTAATTAAATGTAAAGTGAAAAGTTGTGTACTCCCATGTAATGGAAACATCAGCAGTGATAAATGCTATGCAGCTGTATTGAATATTTTGTTATACCTGTGTTTATTGGAAGGCAAAGAGAAACAGGTGTGGTCTGTAGGGTAAGCAAGGGATTTAAGTTGAGGGATCAGGTTTCTAGGTCAGGGATAATTCTTAACATTTAATTTCTTTGTTTATGGTTGGACTGATTTATAAGCCTACCTAACAAAAATAAGACTCCCTTCATGGCACAGTGGGAGACTGAATTCCCCATACTTCTGAGTTACAAAGTCCTCTGAAAATTAACCTTGTAAGTTTACTTAAAATCCTTTGTTTCCTGGCTTGCAAACTGAGGTCTATGCCCAGTTCTCTACAGGATCAGGTAAAAGACAAACAAAAAATGAGTTCTGAATTTAAAGGGCAGATCCTTCATTTTCCTGTTTGCACCCACTTCAGCTGCCAGGCTTTTCTCCCTCTTTTCTCTTGAGACAAACACACTCAGTTCTCTGACCATAGGCTAAAGACAGCTGGCTTGGGGCAGGGCACTTGCTTTTGCATCGAGTGATCCATGTGGAAACCCAGACAAGGATGCCCCGACAGCACTGTGGCCTCTAGTGCTTATTAATCACAGGTGAAGTGCTGTTACCTTCTGCCTGCTGTGGCCAAGCACTGTGTGACAGGCACAGCAGCAAACACAGCCTGTGACAGGGTGTGCACAACTGGTCCCATACGTGCCCATTTCATCAGTGTTTACTCTTGCCAGGAAAACAAGTACCCGTTATCAGGGCAGGAAGTGAGGCACCCCAATGCTAAAGTGCACGACTGTTGAGATGGGTAAGAGGATAGAGAGTGGAAAGCCACAGTAAAGCATCGGGGGCTCCTGTGGGCATCATCTGGGGACTGCTGCCTGCCTCCCTGCCTCCCTCCCTGCCTCCCTGCCCACCTCCCTCCCTGCCTCCCTCCCTGCCCGCCTCCCTGCCCGTCTCCCTGCCCCCCTCCCTGCCTCCCTCCCTGCCCGCCTCCCTGCCTGCCTTTGGCCAGGAAACCTGCAAGAGCACAGAGTCTTCTGACACGACTCGGAATGAAGGACAGATCCTTGTCATAAAGAGAAATTTCTTAAACCAGTTGATGAACACTATTCCAGAAATCAAAATAAATTGTAACAGCCACAGATATCGGAAACTTTTTACCACTGTGTTGTCATACACATATGGAAGAGTCAGAAAGCTGCCTAGAGATTTAAAAAGGGCATCCTGGTGGAGTGACTTCTGCTCCTGCTACTCCAGCTGGAACATCCAAGAATACCCCTCTGTTACCCTAACCTCTGTAACCTCAACAAAACATCCAAGAAGCACTGATGTCTCTAACCAAAGCTTTGAAAATAAGTTATAATTTTTTTAACACAAGAACCTTTTAGGAAAATTTGTTGCTTAGGTTATTTAGCACATTATTAGTAATGTTCACCACAATTTCATGTTTCACAATTCGTTCAGATTTGAACAAAATTGTTAGATATATGAATTTTTCATTTTGAAAAGCAGAAGATTTAACATTGCAATGCAAACAATTCATCATCTGCAGAGTTCTTAGATCAATTTCCTATATTTTCTGTCTTAAATCTCCCAGGCCACTTGAACTTTTACCACAACTGACTCCTTTGCCAAAGATGGTACCTTTGAAGGGAGGGACCTTTCCTACTGAGAGAGGGAAGAGAGTGAATGCCTTTATTGCAAGGAAGGTGACAGGACTTCCTGAAGCAGTGCCTGTGGAGTGAACATAAGTGCTCACAGCATGTGAAAACACTCGTGTGGAATCATTCCTGATGGGCTTGGTTTTGCTGAAGGCAGACAGGAGGGTGTGGGATGCTTGGAGTTCTGGGCAATGTTCAGTTAATCAAACAGATATCTCAACTCAATAACCAGAATTAAACTTTTATGGATCATATTTTGTTTAAACCCAAGACAGTGACATTTCTGGGATCTTAAAGGACTGATTATCACTAGCTCAGTGCGTACTTATGACCCTAATGTGTCATTATATTTCTGTTTCTTTGGCATAACATATTAAATAGCATTGATTTTAAATAGGGTAGGGGAGGAGTGAAAGGGGGAAAAGAAAGATGCATATAGAAGACAAAATTCACTATGCCATCTGCAGAAAATTTTGGGTTATAATTTAAAAATATTATAAATATTAGTCTTATTACGAAGCAGAATCGAATTGAAAGATGGTTTGTCTAAAAATCCAGCAGAGGCTCTGCCAGTTGATATTTCTCAGACTGATGAATCCTTCCTTACTTGGCTCTTCATCCCATGCTCCAAACATACCAGTACTTAAAGTCTGCAGTCCAGACACAATACACCAATGCTGTTTGCCAAAGCTCACTCCTACACCATACAAAAAAAGGGCTTTCTATATCTACAGTTTTCTGAGGGTTGGAAATACAGGGTGGACTTGAATAAGCACCATATTACCATACATATTGTTTAGCAATCTGTCCCAATTCTGCATGGAATCCCTTCACTGGCATGAAGAAACATCTTCCTGCTAAGGTGATTTCTGTGGACATGGAGGAGTGTAGCTCATTTTATTATTTCTCTTATTGGATTAAAGATTTTGCAATGTACTCAAAAGCACTGGAGAGCTTTCTTATGAAAGAAAGCTATAAAAGTGTATTTGAAGTTTCTCCTCTATGACAAACAGTTGTATTAAAATGGAAAAACTACAGGGTATGAGCTAGAATTTATTAAGCTTTATTATGCTGAATGATGTTTAGATTAATAACAATTCGGAAGAGTAAAAGCATGATGTGAATGTGACTAAATAGAAATACTTAAGCCATGTGTTAGTTATTAATAAGTCAACAGAATTTTTGACAGCTATCCAAATATCTTAAGAACCTTTTCGAAGTCATGTCCATCTAGATGCAAAATATGTATTTATTTAAATATTTCATATTAAAAGGAAGATAAATACGCAAAATCTAAGCACAAAGTATGTGTATATTCTAATCAAAATAAATTCCACAACGTGAAAGTCAGTGGAAAGTTTTTTATGGTACTTTTGAAAGATTTTTAATGATTCTCGGGTACCTAAAGATACAGATGGATTTGTACAGGAATTTTTAAAAGATTCTAAAAGACCTACAGGATTTGTGTACTTATAAAAAATAATTTCTGTGAGAAGTCCTTGTCTGTGATCTATTATGCAATTATTATTATGTACTTTCTAGTTTAACTGATGTCTGAAGCTCCAGTCCAGCACTCCATGATTTGGGTAGGGCCCAGTATTGCCTCACAAGCTACTTTACAGGCATTAACATAGAAACCAAACATAAAACTCACCTGTCTAAATTATACATGGATACTTTAAAAAAAGACACAACACAAATGTCACTGGTATTTCTGAGAAGGTTGGATGAGGCAGCAGAGCCCTCAGTGTGGACATGAGCTACCAGCAGCCTCGAGTGAGTAGGGTGTTTTAAGGGAACAAATTTAGCTACTAATTTAATATAAATAACCCAAATGTAGAGTGGCCTCTGTCCTTTTACAAAATGTTAAATATTAGTTTTTCATTTGTTATATATCTCAGTATGACCAACTGAAATATTACTGGTTTTTTTCTGTGTCAAAAGTCTGTTCATTTATTACAGGAATCTGCACTTGTGCTATACCACCTCAGTGACAAAATCTACATTTTAGATTAGTTACATGGGAGGAAAGTAAGCCATAGAAAAAACAAGGAAGAAATTCAGCCTTTGGAGGCATTAGTTTCAAATGCAGAGTAAAACTAATTTCTACCTCTACCTTTCTACTGATTTTGTGTAACTTGCTTCAGTATTTCTTGAATGAATTTGAAAAACTCCTGTTTGAAAGAAATTGCAAGAAACTTCAGTTTAAGAAGACATGTAAACACTTTTAGCATAAGTTTAAATTCCATCAAGTCCCAAGTATTCATATATACTCATGATAATGGCATTCTTGTGATGCCTTTTCTGCAGGAGTATATTTGTTTCACTTTTCTGCCCACACTGAGACCCTTTTTCTCCCCAGGCTACTGATCTTACTGACAACTGCTGCAAACCATGAACATTTCATGCTGCTACCAATATTTTAATCTGATTCAGTATCTGAGGTACTGGTGGCTGCTATGATTGTCCCCCAGAACAGTGCAGTAAAAGGCTACTTCACTCAGGGAAAGAATGGAGCATTGACATGAGAAAGCAATTATGTGGGAAACGTTGAATCAAGCATTCCCAGGTGGTATATTTATATTGAGAATAAACTGTAAGGGAGCCAAGATGGAAGTCTGTGAAACTTCCACCATTGTTAAAGGGCCACTGTCCCTTAGACTGGGGCCCCCAACCTGCACGGGGATTTTACAAAACTTAAGATGAAATACAAAATATAAATTAAAACCCCTATCAGTAATTTATTTTATTTTAATATAAACTTCCATCTCAAGTACTAAGAAGACTACCAGTACTATTATGCAGGGGTACCCAAAACAAATGAAAACAGAAGTGGGAAAACATCAGGCTGAGTGTTTTCCAGTGTTGCAGTCTGGGCTTTGTGAAATACAGAAAACAAACAAGAGAGGGATAGACCCAAAAAGAAGTATTTTTAATTTGTTTCCATTGTAAGAATCTTCAGAGACAGGTCAGCATTTTCTATTTTTTATATAAGTATCAGCTTGATTGACAGCAGCCCCTTAAAGGAAACTGGTTTTTACATTAAATGACAATGAAGAAGAATGAGTAACTGCTCAGATATAGCAACTCCAGCAGCAAGAGCAACCAGAGCAGAAAAGGGCTTGGGTAAGAGCTGCAGACACTCTCAAGACTATTCATAGCACAAGACTTCAGTTTTATGTAAATGAAACCCCCATTTTAATAAGAACAGACTTTCTACCTTGGTCCTATTTAGCTTTTTGTACAATGAGATATAAAATGAAAAATAATAAATGTAGAGATTTTGTACCCACCAACAGCAGTATTGCTGCATATGCTTTTACTTTCAGCAAAATTCTTGAAGGCCAGAAATGGATTACATTTGTGACATTTTGATCTCTATTTCAGTTATCCAAACTTCTAAGTGTTTCTCTCAGGTCTTTGGTCCACTTTCACTAGTCACAGAAATGAGAAGTCTCCAAATATTTATTTGAATAATTTTGCTTATTTACATATGCATGACAATTTTAAATTTTAGGCTAAATAGGCATATTTTCTTGTGCATGTTATCACAAATTTGAGCAAGAATCAGAGAGGACAAACACTGTGAACATGAAAACTGAAAAGAAAAAGCTTCTCTAGGCACCTTTAAACCTCTAAATATCTGGATGAAGCTTCAAGTCAGTTAATTCAGTTGAACTTGTTCATGCATATTGAGACAATCCTACTGTAAATCTGAATGGAATGAGCTAGAAATCAAGAATAAATGTGATGAACACAAACTGGAACAATGTTTCTTATATTTCAAAATAACAGGGAGCCACAAAAGATGTAAATACTCTCAGTAGCATTTTCATCCTTAAAACAGAAGCTGGGTAATAACAGAGAATGAAACTTGAATGGAAGCAAAATCAGAGTGACATTATCATAATCTTGAGACTTCATATAATTTTTTCCAAAAGTCCCACTGAGGTATAGTACACATGCAAAATTAGCTGTTTCTTAGCACAAAGCATGGCTGGGCCTGACTTGCCACTGCACTTGCAAGAGCTCTGTGGGCACTGCTGCCACTTCACACCCATGGCAGCAAAGCCTTCCTGCTGCCTGACATCATCTGGCTTGCTCTCATACCCCCTGGCCAAATGAAATGCATCGTGAAGGCAGCCATCTATCCCGCCTGACAGAAAAGTGTGCTAGTCACAAGATCTGAAATGGTCATTAGAGAAAAGGAAGATGATTCTGGTGAATAGCCAGAGCCTGGGACAAGTCGAGTTTTGGACACCAAGGACATTACTTATGTAAAAGCCTGGGCTTGGCTTCCCTCAGGAATGGGCAAAGTTCCCAGTTCCTTCAAACATCTGTTTGATATTACCAGACTCACTAGGGAAGGATTCAAGGAGCACAGAGCTGGCTCAGGATGTCTCGGCCATGGAGGCTTAGTCCAATTTTCTGGCAAAGGGAGTTTAGAAGTTTAGGGGGGCAGAGGGGAAGGGGTCATCTGGATTCAAGAAGAAATGAGGAACAGAGCAGTTCTAGGGCAGGAAAGATCTCCCAGGTTAGCCAAACAGCAGGATGGAGAGAGGGGAATGAAGTCTCGGGAGGATCTAGAGGCAAGCAGCAAGACATCAGGCTGGTCTGGATGGAAATGGGCTAAAAGAGAGCCATGGAGCACAGTAGATGCAGCCACTGCTTCCTCTCTCCTTCCTCACCTGTACTTTTCAGTCTCTGCTTCCAACTTCCATGAGCAGGAATGGCCCCTTCCTCTCTCCCATGGGCCTGCTGCTCACCTTTAATCCTTCCCAAGCTCCTGAAGAAGGGAGAGAGGACCAGTGTGGGGGGCCAGTGCGAGCTCAGTGCCTGCAGGGGAGGAACGTAGATGGGCTGAGGAGGCAAGGACAGAGGTTGGGACAGCTTTACAGCCATGTATAGGGGAATGGGAGTCCCCAGGTTGGAACCCCAGCCCTTCCCTCTCGGGCAAGTGGTGGAGACACTGCTCAGGGGGAAGAGGCCAGTGCTCATCGCCTCAGCTGCAGAGGTTATGGGCTGGCATGACTCCGTCAGAGGGTGTCTGAGAGCTGGAGGAACTGGACTGGAGGAATTGCAGTGTTGGGCTGCAAGGAAACCTGATAAAGAAAATGGTCCTAGTAAAAGAATAAATTATAGGAAATTGTGACAACTATGGGAGAAAAAGCATGAAGATGATTGTACAAATTCCTAGGATAGATTGAGGAAATGGACTAAAGAAATTATGACTTTGTCCATGAATAAGAAGATGCTTTCTGAGCTATACAGTGTGAATAGATAATTTCAGGATCCAAAAGATAGTATCTTAAGATCACAGAATATCCTGAGTCAGAAGGGACCCACAAGGATCATCAAAGTCCAACTCCAGGCCTCAAGGTGAGGCCACCCCAGTGCAGAGCAGAGCAGGATGATCTCCTTCCTCACCTGGCTGGTGGTGCTGGGCCTGATGCCCCCCAGGGCACTGCTGACTCACATCCAACCACTGAGCAGGACCCCCAGCTCCCTTTCCACAGTGCTGCTCTCCAGTGCCTCATTCCTCTCTCTGTGCCTCCATCCAGGGTCACTTGGTCTCACATGCACATTGATCATACAAACAGCCTTTCTTCAAGAGGTTCCAAACCTTAGGTAACTCCCAGAAAAAGCTCTGTATTAGGGATTACCAAGTCAATTGAACAGCAGGGGCATGGAAGTCTACATGAAATTACTTTAATTTATAGAAATAGCTATTTTGAAGAATTTTCCTAGATATTTTTCAGTTCAGCATCCCAGCTTTTGAGGCAAAAATATTGCAGTAGTTAGCTGATTTGGACACCCTTGCAGATCACAGTATATCAGAATTAATAACTGGCTGATTTGTCTAAGCTGGCAACAACAACAAAACTTGTGGTCCAGGGACAGCATCCAAAATATTAACACAAATTGATTGCCCACAGCCAGGCCTGTTTGGGTTTCATCAGCATTCAGAATCACTGCCACAGCCCAAAAAGACAAATAAACCACTAACATCTGAATGAGGGAAGAACTGAAATAAGCTCAACACTGCTTTCTTTCTCTTCCTGCAGGGTGAGCTCACAGGTTACCTTACATCACACACTCAGCATTTGGTGTTTTGGCACACAGAGGCTGCCCAGACCTGGCCCTTTGGTGCATCAGTTGGTGTGTGCTGGCCAGACAGGCGTGACCCACAGCCCTGCAAAGCCAGGCTCAGGCCACACCGTGGGCAGCAGAGCACGGCTGCTCTCAGCAGCTGGCACCAGGCAGAATGGCAGTGGCACAACCTGTCCCACAGCTTGCCAGAACTCCAAATTCAATGTATGAGGAAAGGCTGTGTGGCCTTTGCAGTGAGACCCAATAATAATATGCAGGGACTGATGAGGAGGAGAATTGTGGTAGCACACAGCAAACAAAATATGCAAAATATCTGCATCTGGTTGAAAGCAAATGCAGCAGCAGAGTCTGTTATCTGTATAATTTTCCCAAACAATCTATAGAGCTGCACTCAGATTTCCGACCTGAGATCTGGGTCTTCTCTAACTGAAACAAATGGGTGTTTGCCAACTACTTCAAAGGAAGTGTTTAAAAATGAGACTGTTAAACAGCTAAGGGAGCTGATGTAATCATATTTTAACCCAATTATCCTTTCCAATATGTATTTGTCAGCATTTAATCCCATCTGCCATTGTGCTGCCCAAGTGCCTAAATTGTATTGGTCCCTCAAGTGTTCTCTGGTCTTGGCTAGCCTAAGAATTTCTGTGCCATATGCAAATTCTAATTTGCAAATGTTCTCCCTCATTTCCAGACACTATTAAACAACTGTTCTTATTATGGGTGCTCTCCAGTTTTGGAATTTTACCAGTTTTTCTGGTTTATTTTCTACCATTTTACCAATCTCTAACCTATGCCAACAATTTACCTCTAAACCCTTGAATACATAGATCCTTTACTACACTTTCTGAGAGACTTTGAAAAAGACACTAAAAAAGTAAAAATTACCTAAACCTTCTTTAGTCACCTTTCTGTTCACACAACAAACAGATGATAGTAAATTTAAGTGTGTTTTTTCTTTTTAATGAGATATTCCTTTTTACTGCTTTTATAAGTTGTTTTTATTTCTGCAGATATTTTGTTATTGTTTCTAGTTACTGTTTTAGTCCATTTACCTGGAACTTCAATAAAGTCCCCGATTCCAAATTCTAAGGATATTTTTAATTCTTTTTCAATAAATAGGTCCAATATCTACTATCCAAGCTAATAAAAACTCAGGTAATGGCATATCTTCTGATGAGAAATAACCTGTGCCTCAACCAAAGTGATTTAATTCAAATGTAAATAAAACCATAGTAAGGCAAAAAGTCAGCTAAAATAGTTACAACAGTGTAAAGACTTATGAAGTTTAATACTAAATGATACTTCTGGTTTTATGATTAAGGATTAAAGGTCCATGATCTATTTTTTTCTGTAACTGATTCAGCAAGCCATTTTAAAGTGAAAGATTATAATTTTCATTACAGACTTTTTTATAACACTTGCAGGAGAAAAAATTTTAGTGTACATGAAAATAGTTCCAATTGGATTACACTTATGCTTGAGTCCTATGTTGAGTTGAAGCTTAAGAGGAAAAATTGTATAAATTTTACTTGCATGAAAAGTCTATTGATATAATCCAAAGCAGAAAACAGTTTCCATTTACGCCAAGCAAGTTTCTTGCAGAACAGTAACTGAAATTGTTATTTCAGTTGATGGATATAGGTAGCCAAAATTGTTTGAACCTTTAGACCCTGTGTTTCAGACACAGACCCATGGTGAGAGCAGAATTTAACATTTGGAGCCACAGGAATGGCTCATTACTATAAATGTCTGCAATACTAATCAAGAGAGATAATGTTCTAGTCAGGATAATAATTAACATTTAACTGACTTGCAAATGTAAAAACCAGGACTCTCAAAATCCAGACATCAACAAATTGAAAGAAACAGGCATCTACTTTTTTAACTACTTGGATTCCTCACCCTGGAGGGCTGCTCAATGCTCGAGGGGGATGATTGCACATTGCAGCGCAGTCAACACCAGGACGGTACTGAATGGAGGCTGTGCCTTCTGCTGTGCCTGCGACAACTTTTGTACCCTGAGAGCCAGCCAAGTTTACTGTATCCACATAAGAAAAAAAAGTACAAGATTCCATAAAGAAGCTCAAATATGAGTTAAAAGCAACAAAGTGACTGTGGTGTAATCCTTACTGCTTATATATGCCAGAATAATATCAACAATCTTTTTCCAGTACAACCGCCAGCAAGCAAGGAATAGTACCAGACTAAACACAGAATGTAAAAGAGCGTAGAGAATTGGGGTCTGTGCTAAAAGAAATGTGAAACCCCAATGAATGGAGCAGAATGAATTGCAGACCATTCAGAGCAGCATTATAGGTTTCCCACGTGGGCACTAACAGCAGAGTTCCATGAGGTTTTGGCAACAGTACAGTTTGCAACAACAACAAGAGTTTGCTGAATTATTTAAGCATGAAATCAACATACCTCAGACAAAAATAACCTATGTATGTTAAGGGAAAAAACTTAAAAATAAAGCACTGAATGTGAGAGGGAATGCAGTGGCTTTCATTCACCCCACTTGGTACACTCCTATTTCTCTGGACGTGCAACCTGAATGTGAGGCAGAGCACTGCTGAAGAGCTTTCCATTCGGTGTGCTCACTGGGGTGGGCTGGGAGAGGGAGGAGTTTTAGGAGGATGTACAGCTCCTTCTCCTCCCTTCCTTTTGCTCTGTTTAGCTTTCGTAAATTCTTGGTGATGAGATCCCTGCCATCCCTGGTCTTATTTGCTTGTTTCATGTTGTTGTTCACAGAACACAGGTGCCTGTAGTTTTACAGGGATAGTAAGACAGCTTTGCAAAAAACACATTTTTTCCCCTTTCTCCCATAACTAACTTTCTCCAAAGGTGAAGAGAACAATAGTCTTTTGCTGGGAACTCAAATTTCTTTTTGTTTTATGTTCCCTCCACTTTTCCTGCACAGTACTCTCATGACATAACATCCATATTTTTTTAGAATTTTAATTTCATATGGCATGGTCCTGCACACAGCTCATACAGGGAAGTCATGGGAGAAATTGGGGGTGAGAACAGAGCCTTTCAGGATGCTTGCATTGCAAGCGCCATAAACTTTCAACAATGCAGAAGCACTGCCCAGACCTTCAAACAACAGCCAGAGAGATTAACTGAACTATCAAACATGCAGAATCATAGTGGGGGGAAAGATGCAGCAGGTTTGGATCTTTTTTAGAAGTAAAACAATTTGATTTAGAGGAATCATCTTAGATGAACTTTCTTGGGAGAAGCAGAACCAGACAGGAATATTTCAGACCTCTCTTCTTTTGGTAGGAGGAAAGATTCCTGGCTAATTCTGGTTGCTTTTGGCAGCCAGGGAGATTTACCATGTCTCAAAGGCAACGTGAGCTGGAAGCAAGTGTGGCTTTGCCTTTGCACATCTGGGGCAATGCTGCCTCTCCCATACTGCAGTTGGGAGGGGAGGAGCCCTGAGGCTGCCCAGGGCTCCCCTTCCTACTCCTCCCCCCTCTGAAGAGGAGTTGAACAGCAACTGTTTTATGTGTTGGTGGTGATCCACGGGACCCATGAGGGGAGTGGACAGTGAAGAAATTCTGCTTGTCCCAGTGCCCCCAATCCCACCCTCTGTTGGAGGTTCTATGGAAGGCAACCTTCTCCAGAGATGGATGGTGTTTCCTGCCAAGCCTTGCTGAAAAGGAATTCTGCTGGGGTGGACAGTGAATCTGTTGTCAGACATTGTGAAAGCTCACAGCTCGTGCTTCATTAGAAGTGGGCATTAATTGCATTCTGTAGAGCACACAGAAATTAAGCTCTCTTATCAACAGAGTGACTAAGAAATAATAACAGCAAAGTCTGAATCAGAGAACAAGATGTAGTAAAACTGTCCACTTCTAGAGGCAGGAGATTAAAATAAAAGATCAAACCATCATTACTTTAGTAATGAAATGAATGAATTTAGAAATGAATGAATACAGCAATTTCTTACCCAGAAGGGATGCTGCTATAGGAACAAATACTGCATTCAAGTGTGAAAATAAATTCCTTTATTGCTGATTCCAAAAGTATTTGGAAATACTTTTGAAAGGAATCTGTGTGTTAGAATGAGAAATCAAATAAAATCCCAAACCCAGCCATGTTAAAATATAGCCACTTATAGGACTGAGTTCTCAGCTAATTAAGGAGGAGTCTGACATCAGAAGATCATATTCCAGGGGCATGACAGAAAAAAAAAAAAAGAGTTTTTTCTTGGACATTGAGAAAGTCAGCCCTTTCTGCTGCAGCAGATCAAACATCTCAGCTTTAAAGAATGACAGAGAAAATGAAACTATAAGAGAATAGCCAAAAAGCAATTTGATTCTATGAAAATAAGCAGCAGCAAAACTGCAATGATACCTCCACTGGACTGGCAAGATCCACCCCTTCTTAGTTTTCTAATTTACCAGAAATACTAGTCAAAATTTTTCTTTATTACCACTGCTTATACTAATATACACACACAACACACATGTACAGTTAGAGTTTCAGAAAATCTTGGATACTGAACCCTCCACTCCCACAAACTTCACTCTCAGATTCTCCAGGGGACTATATATCAAAGGAGTATTTATTTTTCTACAGTGGTGCAAAACTAAGTTAGTGAAAACAAGAGCTGGGCCTCGATGCTTCTCTGAAATTTGCTGTCCTACTTTGCAGCTGTGCAAGGCAGTAGGAGTGGGAAACTGCAGAGCAAGAGGTCACCAGTGCCACTAGTGCTCCTCAGAGTATTCAGAGGGGTTTGAATTCAGACCACTGTAGGATGAGCTATTGTTTCCAGTATTCCCCTCGCAGTCCATGAAGACTGTTTAATGTGGTGTGGGAGGAGGGGTGTGTTGAAATAAGAACGGGAAGCTAAGGGCATGAGAAAGATTACACAAGTGCTTTGGTGAGGGTTTTCAGTGGGGCTGTTTTCTTTGTAGTTGCAAACAAAAAAACCTTGTACCTGGATTTTACATGTTACACAACCCTTGAGACTTTCTATTTGTTGTGCCTGTGCTATTTTTAAAATTAGCTTATACCTCACCTTAACACTCCACTTGAGAAGCACTGCGTGTGCCCCCACAGGAGCTACAGTGGGAGCAGTGCTGTACTGCACAATAAGGCCCCAATGTTGCTGTAATTTCTCTGGAAGGTAAGGATGTGCATTTTAAGAATCCATATGCTTTCTCCCAAGATGCCTGCAGTAATGCAGATTCTAGCTGGACTAACAGGGTTGCAGCCCTTGTGTGCATATCCAGCTGCTGGAAAAGTTATAATCGGAATCACACGATATTCTTTTTCAGTGATTGTATGATTTGTGTAAAATAACTTGTATTAAATTTCATTGCATGGAAAGGTAAATAACATGAAATTTTACTAGTGTTAGAAGGGATTTTACTTTATTTTAACTTAAAACCTGTTCTGCCAAAAACACATTGTCACAGTTAGTTGAGAGTCTGGTTTCTTCCTGCTGTGTGAGAATAACTTTCTGTCTGATTTCAAAATGCTATAATGTAAGTTAACTGTTTTTAGTAATTTTCATCATTGTTTTCCTGGGCCACTTTTGCATCAAGAATTGATCTGTTTGGGAATTTCTTTTAATTTATTATTTTTCTGACATCTGTAGGGTACAGACCACAACAGCATCAACTCACTTCCTCAGACAAGAGGGAATTTCCCCCAGTTTGTCTTTTATGGTTATTCCCCACCAGTGATCTAGGTCAGAGGCCCTTTTGAAAGTGCAACATAGTGCCTGCAATTTTATAATACCTTGTAAAACATTTTAATCTCTTTTAGAATTATTTTTCCTTTCTAGGCTCAGTGCCACTTTCCAGTGGATTTTAAACTAACATTAAAACTTATAAATCTAGTTTAGCAGAATAGTCTACCTTAAAACAGTTGTTTAATCATTTTCTCCTAGGAAAATGAGCAGGCATTTTGGACACTACTTGTCAGTATAAGTATTAGTATTTTATCAACACCCATATAGCAAAGAAAAGGTGACACAAACAGTTGTCATGATTTTTGAATCAACAGTCAGACTTCCAGCTGCCTGCTGAATTGTACACCTTACACTTAGTAAGAGGAAGGGAACACTCAGTAGATACAGATTCACATGTGCAAAATTTCTCATCTTATATGTGGAAGGCATTACTTCTGTCATAGGAGCCTGCCTAAGTCCCAGCCTACCTGCAAAGCCATCTGTCAGGATCAGGAGCTCCATCAGTCCCCCCCTGCCCTGCAATCCAGAGATATGACTTCCCCCTGAGGTACACAAAGGTGGAACTGTACAGCAAAGTGTGCAACAGATGTGCCACACTACTTCTGGTATTCAGCCTAGCCTGAAAATCCAACTCTTAAATTACTTTATGATTGTGACTTAAAAAAGTGGAGCCAAAAGAACATATTTAATGTTTTCAGACTCCTAAATAAAAAACACAAGATGGACTATGTACATAAAATCAGACGATTTAAGTGAAAAATACCAAAGCTTGATTGCCTTTATGTTGACATATTGAACAATGACATAAAGTGTCTAAGGGTTTATATGTAAAAATGGGTTGTTACTTTTCTCTGAATTTATTTGATATAAGCTTGATAGACTTAGTGCTACATTTAAGAAAAAGAATGAGATGCTTACTGTGTCACTCACTACTTGGGATACTCAATGCAGAGAGAAATAGAGCTGTTTATGAAAACATAAAGAGAAACCTCTCCACAAGAGTGGTTCAAAACCAGATTATCCTTGCTCTTAGCCATCCCTTGTATTTTAATCTCTTTTTATTGTCTTATCTGTTTGCATTTGTATTTTCATTATTTGAAATAGTTTTCAACAGGTACCCAAATGCCAGATCCCCGATTTTCATTAATTTTTTCTGTTTGGAAAGCTCAGCTTTCCTGTTTGATCCCTTGTTTTTGTCAGGCCTTTGTTAGTTTGCAAGGCCTCTCCAAAACACGCCCTGACTGGCATGAGGGGAGACATTTTAAGAAGGTGCCAGCATAGTTGTTAGATGACCCTGGTAATGCAGAATGGAGGCTCCTACCCTCATTCTTCTTGCTGGAAAAAAAATGCAAGAAGGGCAGAATGGCAATAGGTCCATGGATCTGAAGGTGGTTTTGTTTTGGTCTAGTCCAAAGCAGGACAGTTGTGCTGAACTATGAGTGTGCTTAAAGGTCAGCTGTATTTTTTTATTTTTTATTTTTTTTTTAGGAGAGCGGTTTCCCAAGAGCTACTCTGTAATTCTAAAGAATTTTTCTATTTCACTGAGCCTGTCTGAAATTCCCATGCAGAAAGTAGATTAGAGAAGGTCTTACTTTGAAGAAGAAATAATTCCATGGACTTCCTCCTGTACTTGTATGGGAATGGATGGCAGGCAGAACAGTGTCTGTTTGACTGACATGAAATAGCTGAGAGCACGTGGCTCAGAGTTGCCAGGTTTGCTTCTGGGTTAGCATATAGAGAGCATTCACTGCTGAAATCCTGATCACACCATCCATAAAATGTGAAAGACACCATTATCTGGCTGACAGGGATGCTGGGAGATTACGTAATGTTTGCACAGCTATTTTAAAATATGAAGTACTGTGAATTATGCAGTATAATTGCTGAGAGCAAAGACTTATCCTCTCTAAAGAAAATGAGAATGACAAATTCTAAAGAAAATTATTTTGGAGAGTGTCTTTAACTACATTAATCTACACTATTTATCTATTTGTTAATTAAAATTATTTTAGTCTGTTAGAACTGATCAGAAAAATTTACATGAAAAAAGACACCTGACTGTAGTTGTCACTGAAGTGTACTCAATCCGTTGAGAAAATCATTAAAAAGTTAGCACTGTACTTTCATAAGTTCCCCCTTATTCCACGCCACATCTTCATAAGCTACTTAATAATTTAATTCTTTCTGTGTCTGTGTTTCAAGTTGGTTAAATCTGGGCTGCTAAGTGGTGCTTTCCTTTCAAGGGATTCATTTACTGAGGAATCCTCTTCACTCTGATTTAGTCTTTCATCTTGCATGGATGCTGCTTTACTCATCACTAATTCACACCACACATCACAGGCTACATCAACATCTGCATCTTCTGGATGGAAAGTTTTCATTTCTTCCCCTTTAAGAATATCTGTCATTCTGCAGTCCCAGTCATCAGCTCCTAACAACCTTCCCAGCTGTACAAAAATGC
Source organism: Lanius collurio (assembly GCA_020086605.1). Classification (NCBI taxonomy): domain Eukaryota; kingdom Metazoa; phylum Chordata; class Aves; order Passeriformes; family Laniidae; genus Lanius; species Lanius collurio. Next base: position 4,486,491 of record JACBWW010000016.1, on the reverse strand, counting down.
ATTCTGAATAAACATTGGAAGGAAGGAAGCATAAATATTTGACAGCATTCACAGTCGAGGCAGGTTATTAAACACTCTGCGTTTCAGAAGAATACTCAAGACTGTCTTCCAATGAAGTATTACAAGTGATACTCCAAGTATTTTTTTAATCTAAGTAAGCTTTTACTTGAGAAGAGGCTATTAGTGCCTGGATAGGAGAAGATTGTGGGCACACATAGCATTTTACAATTTCATTTTAATTTTGTCTGGTTTTGTGATTATCCTATTCTGCATACCTGAATCTTTGTTATTTGGAATTTTGAGCATGCCCAGAACAGATACAGTAACAGAAGTTAAAATCAGAAATGAATGTCTTCCTCCCTGTGGAGTTAGTTAATGCTTATCCCATAGGCTGAACTTTAAGTGATTTGGTCATCTGAAAGACAGCTTGGTTCTCTCTCTCCATCTGGGAGGTGTTTAATGCTATGGTGCTGTAATATAAAAACTGCAGAGGAAAGCATTAAGAGGGAGAGCAAGTTGCTTTTATTCCCTCTCAACACCTTCACTAGAACTTCAACAGTCTTTCCAATAATGTCTGTGTAACTGCCCATTAGAGTATCAATGAGGTAAACTGAAGCCTAATATGAACATGTTATTGGAAAGACAGTCTAAGGTGGGTTTTTCCCCAAAATATTATTTTTAGCTATGAGACCCAACAGCTTCTTGACAAAATTAATAGTTTATTTCAATCTGAATTCTAAAGTTTCTAGTTTTTCTTAGCAGGCTGATTTCAGAACAACCTCAATCATCTGATCTAAATTAGGTCCAAGTACATTCCTTTATTAAAAGAGTAGCGAAAATATGTGTAATTCTTCCTATATTTATATCAACGCCAGCTATCTGTTACCAACTTCCTTGTCCACAGCTCTATAGTAAAGTAATCATTGTAATCACTGTTCTAATCTGTTCTCTTAAATCTGGGGCCCACCTAATTTCTGGAATTCCTGTGCTCTGGGCTGCTGGGAGCCAGGAAATCCTTGCTCCAGCCCTCCCACACCTGTGCAGGGCTCTGCTGCAGCTGCACCATCGGTCCAGCTGGGGCTTCTGGAACAAGTGGCTGCACTGGCAGAGCCAGCTCTTCAGAGTATAAAACACATAGATTAGCAAGACTTTTCCAGTGATGTCAGTAAAATACTTTTGGTGTTGAAGCTTGTCTGGGTAACATTCCATATTAAAACATGGATTTCTGACTAGACATTTGCCTAAATTTAGTCTTTTTTCCAAACTGTCCCAAACACTGCAAAAAGTTACTTACACTCTGGATTTTTTTTACAGTGATCAAACATGACTAAATACATTTTCCCATCCAAATTCCTATTGCTTGCTTCCTTTCTTTTTATCTTAATGTGAGATTTGCTGTGCAGTAGTGGATGCAACTTCAGAAAATGCAGAACCTGCAGATGGTATCTACAGAGCATCCCCTATAGCTCATTCACAGAAACATACTGGATACAAAATCAGAAAATCCATTCTGCATATTTTTGTTCTCCAAACGAGGCTTAATCTTAACCTATTCTTTTGATCACAAGTTGTACTGCAGCCCACAAACCTGCAGTACATACTGATACTAAACTGACAGTAAAATAGAGAATGAGATAGTACAGTCAACCTGACTGCACGTTTATGAACCTTCGTAGTGTAAAAATTATCTTGCACATGCAAAATTGTCACGTTAGCCAAAAAAGCAGACACATTCAGCACTGAGCACTCAGTATTTAAGTACTTAATTCCTGTCATGGAATAGAGGAGCTCTAACTACAGGGCACTGCAAGAGCAGACATCAGAATAACTGAGCATGTCAGTTCAGACCACAGTGATAAGCTCCTGACAGAAAAGGACAAAATTCAGATAACTCATACTTCTGACTTTCCTTGAGGTATGACAACTGTTCAGGATTCAATGCAAAATGTAAATTTTCAGCTTTAAGCTTTTTTTATAATGGAAATCTGTATCATATCTTAAACTCGATTATTAGTGAGAGAAGTTTAGAGCATTTATGTGGAAATGCTCGAGGTTATTTTACACATCACTCTGTAGTACATAACTGACCTCTGAGGAGATAAAAACCAGCAGGAAAAAATATACTTGCTGCCTTTAAGAAGAACACTTAGAACAACATGTGCACAACTCATAAATTACCTGTAGTACATCAGTATTAAACTGATGGGTCTGGCTTATAGCAAGCCAAATTTGGACTGCACAATCCTAAAAAATCCTGCAGCCTATAATAGCTTTATGAGCAGTACTAGATAGCACAAAATTGCCCAGGAAAATAAATACTTAAAAGAATATAGTAAAATATAGAAGTTGTTTCAAACTTTATAGAAAAAGTTTAATTGTGGATAAAATGTAGTTAAACAAATGGGGTTTATTAGTTGGCTAGTCCATATGCCCTGAATGCACATACATTTGACAATCTTGTTTAACCTGATTTTTTCTAAGTATCTTGTTCCATTTCAACATAGTCTTTTAAATGTGTTATTGCAACAAGGACTCATATGTCATATATATTCAGCATCTTCAATTTGATAAGCTAACTAGTGCAGGAGCATAAATTGCATTTTCCTGCTTTGAGACTAAGTACATTATTTTTGTCTAATCCTCTATTTTATACCAAATCCTTCCTGAGGAGTCTTAAAAATTCAGAGCAAAGAACAACATAATTTTACAATTCCAAGTGGGGACATGAAAGTGGGCTACACCATTACCTGCAATACCAGAGATAGGCACACAGCCTGCAGACATACCTGGAGTGGATAATAAAAGAGCCTTGATGCATCTCCAGCCTTAGTGGCACATGTTACAGGCAAGACAAAATGCCTGGTAAGTACATCTTGCATCCAAAAAATGAAAAGCATGCAAGAGATGAAACCCTGGTCCAGTCAAATGCGAGGGATATTTTCTGGCTCACTTCAGTAGGTTAAGAAATGCATGTAGCCTGCAGTGTCAGGACATGCCAGAAGGCAATGCCTTTCTTACTGTGCCCTCACAAGCACATGGTTGGCAGCTACACACGGGTAGCACAAGCTGTCCTGCAGCTTCAGTGATGCTCTCAGAGCTGCATGCAAAGTCTGGCACCATAACCCAGAGTGTTAGTGCGAGATTGAGGCTTCAACCACACAGCTTCAGCTTCAGGGTGTCAGGAGTGAGGCACTTGGAGCTGTGATATGTGCTTACCTATTCTGCTTGCTAAGCCAGAGAGACCAAGCTCCAGCCACTAATTTCATATTTGCTCCTCCAGAGAAAAAAAATAGGGGTCATTCTAGGCTGAAAAAACCCCTTGCACCAAAGCACAATTCTCAAGATGAACTACAGAGTAAGGGCAGGAAAACCTGAACAGGAACACTTAGGTGGCCTCCAGACATTTGTTTCACAGGCAATTGTTCCACATCTGTGGAGAATCTGTGGTGCTCATAAGCCTTACTGGGAATGCTGGGTTTGTTATAAGTGCATTTTATGTAAGACAGGCCAAAATGCTATCATTATGCATGGATGGACAGAAAGTATAAATTAAATATTTCAAAAAAGGATCAGAGAGTTCAGTTCAGAAATTCAGAGTTTAGCTCAGAAACTGAAGTCAGCTGGAAAATGAGTCCCGCTGTCCTTGGAATTTCTGAACTATTAGGTGAGACAGGCATTCTGAGGCAAATAGATGACAAGAAAGCAGCCTGTTTATATTTGAAAATCTCCATCTTGATGAGATAAAAATTATGTCAGCTATCTATATCTGAATGTGGGGTTTTTTAGTTTAGAATCATGGTTCTTTCTTCAAATGAGAGCCAGTGCCTCAAGATTGGACTGGTTAGAGGAAAACACTTATTTCAGTCAGAATGGATGTTTTTAAGATTGTTTTTATGTAACAGGACATAATGTGTCTTTTACTGTACATTTCTCCATGTTGAATTAGTTTTGATACTTTCCATAGCCAACAAACTCCTAACAAAACTAGGAGTATTTGAAGGATAGAACTATAATATTCTACCTATGTTTTCATAACTAAGGAAACTGTAACAATGCTCTAAATTAAACCCAATCTAAAATAGCACATCCCAGATGGAGCAGAAGGGACAAAAATATCTGTGAAGATTTCTATGCATGAAGCTTACTATGCATGAAGCCATTTTTATGTGGGTTTTTTTTATAGCATAGTGTATTCAAGTTCAGATTTTCTCTCCAAGAGCTTTTAGATCTCATAGCTAATACAGAAAGATGTTATAGAATCTGTGGTCTTCGAAACTGCACTCCATCACTTAGTGGCAAGAAGGCAAGGAAGTAGTTCACTTCATACTTATGTCACTTTATCTCCATGATCTAAAGACTCTGTGAAGTGCTTCAGCCTCCTATAAATCAATCCAGGAAAATATAACAAGTACCCTCCACAGGGTGCATGATCATCTTCACCACGCCTGCCACAGAAAGTTAGGGCTTTATTTATTTTGCACAAAATCTCTCACTACAACACTCTCTCACAAATTATCCAGTTTAAGTAGGATTTAGAAGCTGTTCTGCCTTGATCACTGAAATGAAAAATCAGGTGTCAGCTCCTGACCAGCATAATCATATTTTTCTTTTTTAAAAATATTGCAGCAGGGCATACAAAATTGTTCCAAGAACTTCCAAGTAAAAGAAAGTAATTGCCTGATAGTGGTGATATTTGCAAGACCTTTACAGAGTTCAGAATTAGCTTCTTTACAGGTGAAGGCTGCTAGAGGTAAGAGGGATGATTGAGGTACGTGCTGGCCAATTTGTGGATGTACTAGCACTGGTTGATGTACTTGGAAAAATCCTCTAAATGGTCACAGAAGCCTCCCTCCAGAGAGCATGAAAAAAGACTCATCATTGACGAGAATCTGAATTAATTTCCATCTGATACTGAATAACTTGTCCTTTTGAGCCTTTCAAATTTAGCAACATCTTAATCTTCTTTCAGATTGAGAATATATTGATATATTTTTAATCATGATACCTCATATGGATTTGGATGAAATGTGAAGTGGGACTCTGAAGTTTAGATGTTCAGTGGCTCATGCTGGAGAAAAACATTGTAACGAGATCCTGGTTAGACTTCTGTTGTATCACTTCCTTATTTTACCTCATTCAGTATGTGCTGTGGAAACTTGATTTCTCAAACTTTTGCACCGTTCTAAGTTGAAAGCTTTATAAAGCACCTTTAGCACTATTTTTAATACACTCTTGCAAATAAACTGATCTGAACAAAACTTATTTCTCTGATCTTCTGTTGAGCAATATTATTTACAGTACCATTGTTTCAAACTGTATTAAACTTTTACAGGACATTCCATTATTTTTCTCATGCCTGAAGTCAGGTGAGCAATGCTTATAATTACTTGATTTATCACATTTAACTTTTTAAAAAGGGAGAGATAGGATTTATTTCCCTAGGCCTCTGACAATTTCTCAGTTTTCCAAGACTTACTGGAAATAAGTATTAGCAGTCAAAAATACTCATGAGACACATCTCCTAAAATACTTGGGGGGAACTCTCTGTTGACTGTTGACTGGTGATGTTTAAAGATTCTCCCAAATAACTCCAAGAACAGAAAATATTTCATCAACCTATCCCATTAATCTATTATCTACTGCTTTACTAGTTATAGAATTGAAATATTTATTAAAAACATCTACTCCACCCAGGAGTAAGGACATTACCTGTTCATCTAGTAATAGTATATAATAGATTTGTTCCTTTAATTTTAATATATTACCATTCTCCAATGACCATTGTCTTAGGTTATAATGTAAGATGTAACCAAAAGTATGTATTTTATCACCATCTGTTGAAACCAGGTGGGGCAGGGTTCTTCACCTCTTCTGTGACACATCCCCGGTAACTCTCTCTGGGAGATATCTTCTGTTAATGGCCCATCCAGCCTCACTGCACAACTCATAAAATTACATTCTCCCCCTGTGAGATGCTCTGCCCAGGGGCAGGAACCAGGCATTCCTACCTGGAAATAACCTGAGGTTTGGAACACCACAGGCAGCCCTTACCTGCTGGATTCCCAGAGGACAAGAGTTGCATAACCACCACTGGACCTTCAGAGGAGGACCAGACCTTTCTACAGGATCACCACTTCAACAGAATCACATCAAAGAGGATGCAGCCACCACTTAATGGGACTGGCACCACCACCCTGCCCAGCAGGGTGTCAGGTCATATCCTGACTGTCAGGTTGAGCCAATATTTCTCTATTATTGCCTTGTTATATATACTGTAAAAAATTGTTATTCCTGTTTCTCATAGAATTGCCTGATAGCCCCTTAATTTCAAAATTATAGTAATTGGGAGGGAAGGGGGTTACATTTTTCATTTCAAGGGAGGCTCCTGCCTTCCTTTAAGAGACACTTGTCTTTCAAACCAAGACAACCATAGACATTTTTCTAGTTATTTTCCTTCCTTATAAACCTTCTACTTATTCTAGTTGTTTTCAGTTTAAATTGCTGAATTATCCTTCCTCTGGATTTAAATATTTCCCTCCCACCCCATAGGTTTCTTTTTAAATCAGTACAAGGTTTTCTTTCCTAGATTTGAGGTTTTAGGTTTAGGGATAGAAAAATAAAATCTTGCCAACTACTGCCCAAGTATAATCAATATTTATATTTTTCCTTTATGACTGAACTCATAATCAATTACAGATTTATGAGTATTAGGTGGGATTTTATTATACTCATATATCTCTCAACTAATAATTTCATAATCAGGACAACCAACAATATTTAGTTACAAGACCGGTTCCTACATAAACCTTAAAATGAGGATTACTATGGATTTCCCATAGAAGATAGAATGCTTATCAAGTCAGGAAATTGATAATTTACAGGTTTTGAAAGAAATTTCAACATTCTCTGGCACAGAGGTTTGGGTGTCTGAAGGTCCACGATCATCCAGTCATAAACATTTGACACTTTGCTCACAGGCAAGTTTTTCTAGGCATGCTCTTTGTTTATGTTGGTGTTTGCCACAGGTCTCCAGACCTTCTGCATGCTGCCAGAAAGAGTACTTGGACAGCTAATCTATGCTCAGGAATGTATTTTCCAGCTAGCAAGGAATTTGGACCCCTCTGCCAAGTAGCAAGTTCTAATCATACAGATTTAAATACTAGCAAAGTTGAACACATGCTCACAAACAACAGATTCCAAATTGTTTTATTACCCAAACCCATAACTGTTGAAGTATCTCTCCCTCTGAGGTCCCGGGGGGAGGGACCCTGCAGTGTACGAGTCTGTCCCTGTCCCCATGTCACGTGTGCCCCATACCTGTTCCTGATTGGGTGGTTTGGGTGCCCGGGCCCGGGGAAGAGAGCAGGGTCCCATGAGTGGGGTCAGCCTGGGAACTCCAGCCATGTGGCTGGAGGAATAAATCATCCCTAAACATCTATAAAATTATCACTTCATCTTTCCTTCCAAGTTCATTGCTGTCTTATACTTGTTGTAAGGATTCGTCAATACAACAAATGGTGGAGATACGCTGGCAAGCGATCCCTGGAGAAAAGTGATTCGGTGATTCATGAGTAAACTCTGGACATCTCTTCCTGCTTTCCTTTTGCTGTCCCATCTCTGAACGATGGAGGACTCATGGAAGGACTCATGGCTGTCTGAACCACAAAGAGACATTTACCTTAAACTTAACAAGGTTTTTGAACAGTGATATGCAGATTTTAGCTTAATTCAAGCTCAGAAAGAACTTAAGACACTTCCTGGCATGGTTGTTTAAAAACTTCTATGTTTCTTGGGATTTGATTCTTACCAAAGACTTTTGGGAGAATGTTTGGACACAGTTAATTTCTGAATCAAAAATATGCCGATGCAGGACTATTTTCGTGAATATTACCTGATTTCAGAGACTGCTGAGCAATATCGGCTGTGTCCCACTGCTGTTTTAGCAGCAACCACGTGGTCGAGCAGCACGCGCGTCGCAGTGGGCTCCTCCGCCACCCTGGAGACCGGGCAGCCGTGGGCACCCAGTGCATTGCAGGCGGCAGTGAGGGAGCTCCCACGCGTGGGAGAGCCAGTGAGGACAGGCATGGCAGGAGTGGGGCTGGCAGGGAGACCGGAGGCGGTGGGAGTGGAGCCAGGAGCAGCGCAGCGGAGCAGGCCCGGCAGTGTTCACCCTGAGACACGCGAGCGGCGCGGCGGCGCCGGCGAGGGGAAGCCGCATGTGGCTGCCGGGGCAGCCCGGTTAACGGGACAGTGCAGTGCGGGGCCGTGCTGAGCCCAGGCAGCCACGTGGGAGCCCGGCAGAGGCAGCGGTGCGTGGGCTGTGGCCAGGGGCGGGCGAGGAGCTGGCAGAACGAAGCAGCACAGCACGGCCCAGCCCACGCAACCCCAAGGGCAGCCCCAGGAAACCAGGACCACGCGGTGGGAGTGCTCTGACCCCTACAGTGGCATCTCCAGTGTGAGAGCGAGCAAAAGTGAAAGCAAGAACAAGGCAACACAGAAAAAGAAGAAGGTTATCACAGCTAAGGTTTTTGGAACTGTAAAACGGTATAATGTAAAGAAAATTACGGTATCTTATTGCACAGTGATACAGGAGAAAGTATTTTTGTCCATAAATCTACTATTGTGAAAAATAACCCCAAAAGTAATGTTCCAAGCTTAGAAGAAGGAGAAAGGTTGGAATTTAAAATTGTGTGAGGAAGAAAGGGCCCACAGGCAGCATATGTTACAGGCCCTGGGGCTGTCCCTGTCAAAGGCAGTAGATATGCTAGACAATATCCCCACAATCCCTATCCTTTCCCCTATCCCACCTTCCCCTTTTATCCCATGCCCCTTTATTGTCCATATATGCCCAGTGCAAATTTCCCTTTTCCTCACAAAACCAGGCTTTTCCATTTGCCATGAACCCCTTTGCAATGCCGATGGGGGGATGAAAAGGAGGGAGGGAAGAAATTAACTGTCATTTTCTAAGAATCCAACAGGTACAGAAAGAAAAAAACCCTCTCCTGACTCAGTTTCCATCTGAAGCATGCTCAAGTCCTGTCTCCCTTCTGATGCTCCAAAGAAAATCTGTTTGGACATTTGGGGACTCAAGATAGTGGCTTCTTTTCTTTTGAAATTGTTTTGTTATGTTTATCCCACTGTTTCCAATGTTCTTTTATTTAAAAAGAATGGGTGAATTGTGGAGGTGCCTCTCCCCTGAAGTCCCAGGGGGAGGGACCCTGCAGTGTACGAGTCTGTCCCTGTCCCTTCTCCCATGTCATGTGTGCCCCATACCTGTTCCTGATAGGTTGGTTTGTGTGCCTGGGCAAGAGAGCAAGGTCCCATGAGTGGGGTCAGCCTGGGAACTCCAGCCATGTGACTGGAGGAATAAATCATCTCTGAACATCTATAAAAATATTGCTTCATATTTCCTTCCAACATTCATCGCTGTCTTATACTTGTTGTAAGGATTCCCCAATACAACAAATAACAAAGAATCACTTCTCATGTTATGAGGATGCCTTAAAACAGTTTGAGCTCCCAATACTTTGAACATAACTAAAAGAAAATAAAACCTCTCATACTCCCTAGGCAGACTCCCTCCAAAAAGTCTTCTGTTGTATATAACTGACCTCCTTTTTTCAATCCCACAGAACAGGTAAATTACTGAAAGCTTGTTAGGAAAACTATTAGAATGAGGATTAAAATTATTTTACTAGCAGTTACAGCTGCCTAAAACATTGAAAAAGTAGGTCGTTAATAGATTTTGGATTTTGGTTAAACCATCCATATAAAAACCTTCTCTTGTCTTTGTAAAACTTGTTAGTATCTGTGAATCAAAAGTGATGGGTAACCATAATTGATCATTACAGTAATTCCTGTTCAACTTGGTTGCAGGCTTCATATTAAGTGGATCATTCTTTTCCATCCAGACCAGAAAATTTTTTTTAAGACAATTCTGCTGGTCTTGGAAAAAAAGGAACTTTTTATAAGAGCACTCCTTTACAAAGGCTTGTCCAAATGAAAAATCTTAAAGTTTTGAACATTTCTCATTTGTAACTAAAACCCGGATAAAGGGGGATGATTTCTAATGACAGTCTGTGTTGTGTTACTCTTGCTGCTGAATTATATTCATTTTATTGTAAAATCTGTGTACTTTCCCGTGACCCATATGACATCTAGGTCTGCTGCAAGACGTACAGCAATTCCAGATCTTATCAAAGATGTAAATCTTCATTTTAAATGTGGAAACTGAGGTCCACATTTGAATGTTTCACAGAAATATGCACTTTTAACCATGGCTGCAGGCTAGTGTTCCCTTGTGGAAATCATCCATTTTTAGAACTAACTGTACAATTAGGCAGCTCAAGTCACGCAGAAGATCCATGGAATTTGTGCATATTGCTCAGACAAGGATTTTTTGATTTTTTTTGTTATTGTTAAAGCATTTATTTGTTCATAAATAAATCTGAAATGCAGAAAAATAGCTGTGTTCAAATAATCAAGGACTGCAAGGAAGGCCATGTCAAAGGACATTTTTCTTGGGTGACTGAAAGTCAGCACGGTACATAAAGCTAAATTACAGAAGGCTTTTATTAATCAGTAAATTGCAGTATTTCTTCTACACAGCACTTGGCAAACATTTCTCACATTAGGCAATTAAAAAGGCAATAGCGCTGTTGTCTGGCAACTTTGGAAGCACTTAAGTTCAAAATTACAAATTAAAACAAAGACTAGAAATAAGATAATTATCCTTTGTTGCTTTTGACTTCTGGTCTCACAATCAGGAGTCAGGGATGCAGTGCATCAGGGCTGCCTGGGGGTCACTAAGCAAAGTGATTTCAATTAACAATTGCATACAAGGAGCTTCTGCACCCAAATGAAAAAGGACACCAGAGCATTTTTTTATGAAATTGGAGGATTTAAACTGTTTAATAGGTATTACAGTCTCAAGAAGTCTTCCTTAATGATATTTGAAGGAACAAAACTGTGCTGTGTAGAACCCTGATAATATTCAAACCAAATGAAATTTTCAAATGCAGTGTGGAATATTCTGAATATCAGCAAGAAGGGAAATCTTCTGTTAATCCTGTGTTAACCTTTGTTAATTATTGATGCCAAGAATATTCTAAATATAAATAAATGAATGCAGGAAAATTACTCTTTTTTTGTACGGCCTCTAACCTGACCAGCTTTTGAAGTTCTGGCATGTTCTGCTTCCCTAAAAGAACCTTTGAAAGTCCTTGGCTTTGACAAATTTGTTTACAGAGCCCCTCATCCAGTAACAGACTCACTCCATTTTGATGATACCTGAGAGTTTCAGAAATGTGTTGGAATTCCTGTAAATTATGAGGGTGTAGTTTCAGATAACTTGGAAAATTGTTTAGGATAATTACCCTCAAGAAGCCAGACATTTAACTGAGTTTCCAGAACAGGCTTTCTTTGTTGATTTTATATGGACAACCTCCTGCTAGACTCAAACTCCATTATTCTGATGTTTAATTGTAAAATCTACTGATCACTGATGGAGTACCTGGTGGTTACTCGTTTTGACAGTAAGGATAGTAATTAGAATGCAAAAATTTAGCTGTCTGTTTTTTAAAATCTTACCCTTTAGCCTAAAATTTATGTCACATGTCTCCCAAGAATGAGTTTTCTTGAGTTTCTACTAATGTCTTCTCTTTCCTTCTGGCCTGAAAAAATGAGAAGTCACCCCTTTTTGTGTAATTTTATCTTCTTATTTACTGGAAATTGAAAAAAAACCAAAACACAAACAAAACAAAAAAACCCCTGAATCAACTCCCCCCCAAAAAAACAAAAAGAGAAGGCCTTTAAAAAATTTGTTTCCATCCTTCCTCTTACCTTGCTTCTACTAGCAAAACCATTCTAGATCAAAGTTTGGGTCAAGAACCCTGTTTCATCCAACCTGGGTTATCTTTTTTACAAACCAACTCAAACAAGGTGACGTGCTTTGTGGTCCAGGCCTCCAGAACCTCCCAGAACACACAGTAATTTATCAAACATTTGGAGAGAGCCTGATGGGGGAGTCAACCTTGTCCCTGAGTCCTGTGTGCTGAACAGTTTATCGACTGAGGTTGTCACACCAAAAATCTTTCCCCTCCTGGAGCGCTTGCCTTCTTCACAAGGGGATGGACAGATTTGACAGCAAGTGGGCCAAACAGCTCAAGGAATGCTTGTGACTAATTCCACTTTTCTTCACAGCCCCTGTATCTCTTCTGCAGCAACAGCAGCTCTTTAGAGACAATTCTCAAAGGATTTCAGTTTTTGCTCTCGTATTTTCACTGTCCTGCCATCTCTAGTACTTTATTTGCTTCCTAGTCACACTGAGCCCTCAAATTCTCTTACTCCCAATTTTTAACCTTTTTCTGGCAGGAAACTCCTGTGGATGTCTTTCGCCTGCCTAGGTGCCTCCTTCTTTTTTATTGGTTAGCTGAAAGTCTGAACCTCAAGGTGATTTTTTCCCCCTTCCATTTGCTTTTAGCCTGTGTAATCCCAACACAAGACTAATAGGGAAATTTAAAACCGGATCTGAGCTGTTTTTAATACAGTGTTGAGAGGTGGAGTTGGCTGGAGTTCAATTTTGTGCTGAACAGCTCACTGTAGCTCAATAAAGACTTGTGTCTGTGTTTCTGTTTATATGGCTGGAGCAGAGCACAGAGTATGCTTTTTCATTTATAATCACATGGACACAAGACAAACACCTCTTAGCTTGCAGAAAGACAGGTCATAAAATGAACTCCCGGGAGACTGGAAACCTACATTATCAGTCCTTTTTCTACTGGAAGCAACCCAATCCAATTCAAGTGTTGTTCATGGAAGTTGTAGTTTGACGTCTTCGCAGGTCTAAGTGACCTGGGGTGTAGTCAGCATCACATTTACTCAATACAAGTATTTTAGACAGGAATTTGCCACATAAAGAGAAAAAAAGAAAGAAAAAAATAAACTATAAAGCAGGGTCTCTACCGTACTCCACAGCAGTGTTTTCTCTACGTATGTGTGGGGAGGAAGGGTGATTTGGACATAAAAATATTTGAAAACCAGATTGTCATGCTTAATGCATAAGGCCCTGCATATTGCTGTGTTCAACAAACACAAAAGAACTTTCAAAGCATATTCCATGCCTAGTTTAAACACATAACACAGAGGAGTAGGAGCAGCCTCTTTTGTTAAGGCCCAATGTGACCTCGTGCTACCCTGCCCCATAAAAACACCTGCCCTAATCCCGCTCTGACTTGTGCCAGTCACAGTCACGCAGAGTCACCCCAGCTGCCACAGCCAGACTGTGACCCTTGGCAGATGTTACACCTGGAACTGGAGCAGCCGTGACAGCAGGGACTAATATACACATTGGAGAGTGTGGATGCATATATGCACATATGTATTCCTTATATTACTTATTGACGTACCTTTAAATTGTAAGAGATGGAGTAAACCCTTTTTTCGTATTAATGAGTATTTGCTTAAATTCTGCCTAAATTTCAAGCGGAAACACTGAAAAATGGCACAACACAGAAAATGGCTTTTGCTAACCATGCCTTAGGAAAGTCTCCCAAAGACATGCTGGGCTGGCAGGAAAAACTGTGCCACACCTATAGAGGATTACCCAGGTCATGCCAGGGAACAAGCCCACTCAACACATCTCAATTTGTCTTTGGAGCAGGTTGTGCAGGACAGCCCTCTCTGCTCTCATCCATGTTAAACACAGACTCTGCTAAGAATTCCTGACACATGCATAACTGTCCTGAAACTACCCACAATAGGGATTAAAGAGATGTACAATTTAACCTCAATTCATAATCCTGCTTAAATCAGGAGCAAAATAAAGCACTAAGAGCAATGACAGCACTGTTCTCAGTGCTCTGTAGGTGACCCTGGCAGATCCCTATGGAAGCACAGGAAAGGCCTCTGCATCCACTAAAGGAGCACTACAGAGTGTGCTTTCCATGCATCCAGGATGCAAACCATGGTATGGAGAACTATCACAGGTGCATTGAGCTGACTTACACAAAGAAATAAATACCTTACTAGACCAATCTACTGTATCCCATGCTAGAGAGAGCAGGTCTCTCTGGAGAGACCCTCAACAGCATCAGCAACTGTTGCTTACTCACAGAGCCTATTCCTCTTTCTGCTTTTTCATTACCAGTGTTAGCAGTTGTTTACTAGCAACTGATCCCCTGATTCTGGGTGCCAGCTGTGTCAGGATGCTCTACAAACATGATGCTCCATTTACTGGGAAAATTTACAGATAGAGTGTGGCAGTCATTTAACAGCTGAGATTACTGAAAAGCTGAACTACAGGAATTCCATCCTTCTGGGAACATCTTAACACTTGCAGTTTACTGGGCATTTGTGGTCAGTTCATGTCCTTATTCAGGTCAGAACTGACAAAGCATAGGATTTTTTTTTTTTTTGAATGGTGAATTCCTCCTTCTCCTTTAGTGAGGAGATGGGATTTCTCTAGCATTCATCCAGGCCAGTACAAAACCACAAAGTTATCTCAGTAACAACATTTGTGTCTAAACAAAATGAAGACCATCCTGTTGTGCAAGGCAGATGCTGTGCAACACTTCCCATCCCACTGAAATTAGTTCACACTTGGACTCAGTCCTTATAGGTGCCTCCTCTTTACTTTTTTATTAAAGTGCATCATCTCTTTGGGAGAGATAACTGGAATACTATTCCCTGACAGAAATATATGGCTCTGGAAAAAAAAAAAAGATTTTAAGGAAAAGCCTAATCCCATTACAAGGCCTGATGCAGCTGCAGGAGAGATAAAGTGGACAGACATTTAAAAAAATTTAGTTGGTTATAATAGCCCAAGCTAATCTATTTCTTACTCACTGTATTTTCTAATTCCCTTCCTAACACATTGCCTACAGAATTTCATGGCAAATTATTATTTTTAAGTAACATTATATGTTAGCAATAACCAGAATGCTCAGATCTGCACTTTCAGAACATTTGAAGGCATGTTCAGAGATGAGGTTTTGCACCAAGCATGTTGGATGGGGGATGGGTACAAAGTTCATATTGATCAGATTTATTCATAAAAATAATTTCTCAGAAATTTGACACATAAGCTGACTTCTACAGTCTCTAGGAATTATTACTTAGAAAAAACCCAAACTCACAAAGTCTCTCTCATTCCTTCTCACTCACACTCAGCTGATCCAGCCAGAAGGCTGATCCAGCTGTGCTCTATTTTTACACTGAGGGACAGTAAATGGAAAGGAGCATTTGCATCATTTGGTGCTGGCTGGGATCACACAGCTGCCACTGCCCTGGCTGGCAGGGGGCCACAGCGAGGTGTGTCCTGTGGCCCAGCGAGTGCAGAAAGGCTGCCCAGGGCACAGAGGGGTCTGCGGGCCGTGCGGGGCAGCGCTGGCACCGCCCGGGGCTCTGTGCCACGGGGCGTTCGCAGCGCTCCTGCCGGGGGTGGGGCACAGCGCTGGGTCTGCGCTGCCTTTGCTCGGCAGGGATCGGGGAAAAGGCCAGGGAACAAGAAGGTGCTTTTGCAATGTCTTTTGTAAAAGCAGGGGAAAACTTATTTTCCTTCTTTAATTCCACAATACCTAATTTTGGATTTATAAAACATTTGTAGGAAAAGTTCGCCAGAAAATGCAACTCCTTCTCCTGGCCAAAAATGGGAGTATTTTTAAATATTTTTCCCAGGAAATCTTTGGTTAATTTTGATCTAGCCTTTTATTACTTAATTTCCAAGCAGAAAGAGAAGAAAAGTTGCAATTAAAAGTTACAATTTTTAAAATTCCCATTTAAAAAAGCCAATCACTACTTTTACCAGACAAAACCTGGTTTTGATTTAAGCTCCAACTTTTGTTGGAACAAGGTTTCAGGCAAGACATTCCAGACAGCTTGAAATTTGAAGAAAATTTGAGAATTATAAACATGACCACCTACCACATCTGTAAAAGCTACTTATTTAAAACTTTGACAATGTGAATATCCATCCATGCAAGTAAATGCCCATGGGGCAGACCTCTTTTTATCCAATATAACATTGACAACAGCTTCTTAACCAAAAAATCCTGGCCTCTCACTAGTCCTACAGGTAATGCAGAGGGAGCACTTCTGTGTAGGGAAGCTGGAGTCAGCCTTGCCATGCAAAGGCCTCAGAAGCTCCACTGCCTGCAAGCAGCAAGGGCAAACTACAAACAGCCTGGGATAACAGACACCCACTGCCCCTTGGCTCGGGGGCTTCCCTCATTTCCGTGCCCAGCTTTCCTTTTAAGCAGTCTACACGCTGAGGGTGAGCAGATCGATCCTCTGTAAATATCACTCCTACCATGCAACTTTCAGTGCTATATTTTAAATCAAAATACGTATTTTCATACAGATGTAGAACACAATTTGATGAAAACCTAGAGTCTTCCATTTTAGT
This sequence comes from Lanius collurio, assembly GCA_020086605.1. Classification (NCBI taxonomy): domain Eukaryota; kingdom Metazoa; phylum Chordata; class Aves; order Passeriformes; family Laniidae; genus Lanius; species Lanius collurio. The sequence continues at coordinate 4,470,089 of JACBWW010000016.1, read as the reverse complement.
GGGTGCATTTTAGTCTCCAACAATCATAGAAAATAATTGCCAATGTCCATCTCAGTGCAGATGTATTTCACTGTAATCCACCCCAATGAATTTAATTTCTTTCGTTTCTTTGTTCTGCCCTAGTGCCATTTAACTGTCTCCCTCTTTACACATATCCACACTGCTTTTATATATCCTTCATCTTATAAAGCGTGCTTCACCAACAGGCTAAGTAAACATTTACAGTGATATATAACACTTACTGACAACGTCAAGCCAAATAGACTGTGATCCAAGAACAGGCTTGATTTCCCTCAGTCTCCTCTCCTCAGGCAAAAGCTTGAGTGAATAGATGAACCCTGTTCTGCACCTTGAAGGTCAAAAGAATAGCTTTGACAAACCAACAGGGAAACAAATTCTGGGGCTGACAGACTTCCTCCAAGAACCATCCGCCTCCAGCATCCCAATAACTGAACTTAAAGATTGCTAAGAAAATAATCCATTTATTAGCTACCATCACAGCACAGAGTAAGAAAAATCACTGATGCCCAGACAGTCAGTGTGCAAACAGCAGCCCCATGGCTTCTAACCAGCATTTCAAATCAGGCTACTTGCAGGCTTGGCATTTGAGAGCAGCTTCTTGTTGGTGTAACTGGGTTTTCATACAATTGTACAGGCTTGACTGCTCTGTCCATTATGATTTTTTAACCCCTTCAAAACTTCTAAGATATTTAAGTATCAGCTTGAATAAGCAAGTTGCAATAAACAACCCCTTGTGTACTATCAAGCTGCCTCCCATTTTACTTCATTTAACAATCACTTTTAACTCTCAGAATCTTCCTTCCCTCAAAAAAGCACCACATTCTCCCTCAACAGTTCTTCCCCTAACTCTGATTGATTTTCCAGAACTAACAATATTTCTGCAGTGGGCTACCCAGGCTGTACCAGGAGGTTCTCCAGCAGAAGCTGGCCCGCCGTGCCCAGCGCAGATGCCCACCTGCCCCACACAGGCAGAGGGACTGATCCATGGAACAGCACCGTGCCCCTGCCTGGCTCCCGGGGACAGGGGGGCACCCTGGAATGTGTCACTGGCAGCGTGGGGAGCTGGGTCACTCGTGGAGCCCCGGTGCCCCTGCTGTGCCCACCCTCCTCGCAGGCACTGCAAGGTCAGGCTGACTTCTGCCAGCAGACGTACTGAAGTGAGAGTGCAGGCAAGAAAAGCTGATGTAATGCCTTCCAGGAAAGTGATGAAAGAAAGAGGAAAGAAACGTTTGGCTTTTTGTCCTCTTTTAGTCTCAGAGTCACTAATTTATATTCTTAATATCGTTATTTAAAGCCGTTTGAAAGACAGTGCATCTGCACTCCCTTCATGGATTTCAGAAGTAAGGGTTGCTCTTTTTTTTGAAAAACTAACTAAGAAACATTTAAAAATCTTTCAGAAAGATAATCCCCTATTTCCGGTGGCTTGGTTTTTGGAGTTTGGGTTGTTTTGGGTTTGTTTTTTTGGTTTTTGCTTTGTTTTGTTGTTTGTTTGGGTTTTTTGGTTTAGTTGGTTTGTTTGGGTTTTTGTTTGTTTGTTTTGTGGTTGTTTGTTTTTGTTAATGAGGTAAAACAATACAGTCCTGTACAGAGAATTCATTATTTCAAGTGTTGTCATATTTTCACTTACTGCTTAAAACAATGAGGATTAAATCTGACTCTTTCCTGCAGTATAAATATAGCTGTATGTACAGTATGCAATTCATACCTAGTCTTTTATTTACTTGATTTAGTTTATTTCTATGTCTTCCATTTTCATGATTTTCCCTAAGGTAGTAGTAGATGAGCAAAGAATCTAATACAAAAGGTTCTCCCCAAAATTCTATAAATTATTTCCACATTGCCAACAAGCCAGCAAGGAATGAGAGTAGAGATGTCTCCTGTAAATTTAATCTAGCTGATTATTTTCAAGCAGATGGACAGAACAACAAATGCTGTAGCAAACATCCATCTAACATATCTGTTCCAAGTATTGCATTTCTGCAGCTCTGTTTTATTTAAATGTTAGCAAATTTTGCTGGTCTCAGTATGTGTCAGAATGCAAAGAACTGATCATTCCAGAACACCCATTAATCCAATCTTTGGCCAAGGAAAGAACATTGACTTTTAGCTAATAATCATTCTGGCATTACATATAACATGTTTATAAAATGAGAGGGAACTGTGCCCTTGCATCTTGGTCAATGAATCCTGCAGCTTTATATTTATTATGGCCTTAGAAATCTATATTCAGACTCCTTGTGAATCACCCTCCTAATTTCTCTTCTTCCTTTGCAATAAAAAAAAAAAGCTTCATCTTCTTCAGTGGCTTTTGCATTTTTTTTCAGAATGTCTATCAGAAAAATACCTCTTCAATGCACTTGGGACATCACATAAGGGATGCTACCCAAATAACTGACCCATTTCCTAACGACTTTGCTTTTAAATGAGGTCAACTGTTTTTTTTTTCTTTAAAAGAAGAAAACAAAACAAAACACCCACCAAAAATCACACTCCCGAAAAACCCAACTCAACTTTAGTTAGGAAAACTTTCAGAGTTTTCCAGATAGTGTCTGAAACTTTCTGGGTTACTTTGAAAGTCCAGCTGCAAATTGCTTTTCAAGTTTTGGATTTTTGATTGTCATGACAGACAGGTATCTTTTGCACAGCCCCAGAATATTGCAGGGTTAAGAGCAACTCAATTTGCATCATGCAAACAATCCTGGGTTTGACTGCATGGAGGTTTGAATGGGATTTCTTTCAACTTCACCTCTGTAAGGTAGATTTACTCCCTCCCAAACCCTGCTGGCAAGAGAAATATAAATTTTCCAGAGCAGACTGGTATGGCACATGCAGGAAAATTGTAGTAACACTTTGGTCAAGTCTGCACACTAAAATTCTTAATGAAACATCTGCTTTTTCACAGTATTTACTTAATTCTTTGCAATTATAATTTAAAAAAAAAAATGTTTTAAGGTCCCTCCACAGCAAAGATAAATGAAAACAAGTTATAAGTTCAGCCAAACTTTTTTTTTTTTTTTTTTTTAATTTTAAAATGCCATGCCCAGAACATAGCTAGTGTTCTATCTTCATTTTTATTTAGCAGCAGTACCTAAGTCCGCTGGTATTATAAAGCTGACAGTCAAAAACTACCTCCAGTGGTCTGAAAATTTCTGTGACATCTTTTCTCGAGCTTAAAAAAAAAAAAAAAAAAAAAAAAAAGGCAAAAATAAATAAAGGTGGGGTGAAAATTTTGTTGTCTTATTGTTCTGTTTCCTCACTGAAGACCAGAAGGGTCTTTTAGATTTAAAGAGAATTAATGTGGAGTTGTGCTCGCTGCAACCCAATTCCTGAAACCTGTGCACGCTCCTCAGCTCCCCTGCAAGCAGCTGTAAGCTGTGCAAGGACGGCCTGTCGGGGATGAGCTCTGCCACCGCTGTCACCCCGCGGTGGCTGCTCCGAGGCAGCGCTGCAGCCCCTCCCGTCCTTCCCGGCTGCTCCGGCCGGCTCTGCCCCTCAGTGCCCGGCCCGGCGTGCGGGGTCCCTGCGGCGCCCGGACACCTCCGCTCGCCCCCGCTGCTGCCGCCTCCGCAGCGGGCAATGCGGGCAATGCGGGCAATGCGGGCAATGCGGGCAATGCGGGCAATGCGGGCCCTGCCGGCCCGCACAGAGCTCCGGGGAACCGCAGCCGTGCCCCCAGTGCCGGCTCTCCTGGATTGCTGCTCGGAACATAACTGGAGGGGGAACAGAACCCTCAGGGTTTCTTTCCTTCCCCAGGGCTGCTTTCAGACAGCTTCACACATAACCTGGGGTGGGGGAGGGCCGCCCTTCCCGCTCGGGGCGCCCGGGCAGCCCACGGGGGAGGGTGAGCATCAGCGCTGCCGCTGCCCTCCCTCCCCTCGCCTCACCTGCCCTTCCCTCCCTGCCCCTTTCCCAGGAAAAGGCTCCTCCCTGCTGTCCCTTCACCTGCAGCCCTGATGCTGCAAACAACACCTGACAAATTCAGGGATGGGCCTGGAGCACACTTTGGGTTTTGACTTTTCTGGTTTTCTGGTACTGCTGCTGCTCAAACACTCCCGTGACAGCCATGTGACCCTCTACTTCTGCAAATTTGTGGTGGAAAAGAGATACAGCATCCTCTATTTTGGCTAAAAATATCCTATAAATATGTACGAAGTTATTCATGGTGTCAAGCATTAGGGAAGAAAACAAAATCAGACACTGAGATGAAAAAATGTCAGAAGTATACCGTAGCATTCATTATTTCTTGGTGTCCAAGGCCCTGTCTCCTCCTCTTCATGGAAATACTCTCTAGTTTATTTATTTATTTAATTACCTTAGCACTGTCCAGATACCGCCTGGCTTTCATTTTTAACCCAATCAATTTACTGATAAAATACAATACAGGGACTGAACTTTTTTTTAGTCAGCTTTTTGAGTTGAATGCTTTAGTATTTCAAAATGAAGTACATAGAGAAAAGGCTTTAGTTTTACATTATCATAACCCTGTCACAGGTTAGGAAGCTTTGCAAGTCAGCTTCCCAAGGTAAGATAAAGACATTCTGCTTATTTTCGTACATGTTTTCCTTTCCCCTTCATTTTAGGCCATTAAAAAAATGGGACCCATAATGTATCAAGTAAAAATTGAGCTCCAGTACATGTTCAAAACACTCATCATTCAAAATTTCAGTTTAGGGGAAATTCTAATGGATAAGCATGTCTGAAAAAATGAAAAAAAGAAAACATTATTTTAAAACTCGAAACAAGAAGTCAAAATTTGAACTTCTTGTCCAAACAAGAACAAAATTTGAATATAAACACAAGCCATACGTGCTGATGATTTGAAAGAGGTACAATTTTTTATTTATTTATATGAAATCTGAAGTGCAGCAATGTCATTGACATAGAGCATGGAAATTTCTTCTGTTAGTTCCTATATTTAGATAAGCTATAGCCTACCAGGGGCTTGTTACAAGTACATTCTAAAATATCACTATAGTTTGCCCTGTTATACTTTTTTAATTACAGAACTTCTGTCATTTTAAAACTGCTGTGAGTAACTGAACACATATTAAAATTATCCTCAGTTTATTACATAGAAAATAAAGACAGATGAGGGTCACGGCTTCCTGATGTTATATATAATTTTAAAATGTTCAGTAAAGTAAGAATCTGCAGGAACTTCTACCCATCTCCTTGAGTCATTTGTCCTTTTACATTTCTTCTCCTGTTGTATAAAAAATGCATAAACTTTCTTTCTGCTAAGAGTAGCAGTAATTTTAGTGTTCCCCAGGGATCCCTGAGGCCAGTGGAAGGTGGAAAGTCCTTCTCCCCTTCCCACGGATGCTGGGGTACATCCTGTACTGGTTCACACGTAGGTAAAAGCACTATTGGCAATATCACACTTGGTTCTGCAGCTCAGGCTGGGTGCTGCTTGCAGACAGGGAGTGGAATGCAGCCTCTCCTGCCCCTGTGACCCACACACACGAGTTCCCCAGCCTGGAGTGGGGGCAGCCTGCAGCCCCCACCCAGCCCTGCAGCAGGGAAACAGCTGCCCTCCACTTCAGCTCCTTTTCCTTCTAAAGCTCATGCAAGATCCAAAGAAATTCTACTCCAGATTTTAGCAATATGGCAAATATGAGTCAAAAAAAAAGTACAGTTCAGAAAAAAAAAGACTAGTTATTTTAAATAGCCATTTAATTAAAGATGGAAGCTAAGAAAAATGTGTCAAAATAATAGTAATTTACAGCTTCTTAGTGTTTAAAATTGCAATAAATCAGAGACAGATATTTTGACAGAAGAAACCAGAACTACTCTAACATGGGTAAAATTTCTCCATCCATGAGACTGTTAACTTGTATTCATTCCTTTTGTTGAATATTACTCATTGCACACAAGCTCATGATTTAAACTTGTATCATACCACCAAAAAAACCCCAAACAAATTAAAAAAAAAAAATAAATAAATCAACCAAAACCAAAACAACCAAATCAGGCAATCTCCATCTAAGAGGAGCTTTACCTTTTTTGACCTGGTAAAGTTGGAATAGTGAGAATGAACTGAATTTGGAAAGCAAGAGAACTGACTTTATTTCTGATCTGTAGCTTTTCCAGAGCTGAGAAAGGCAGAAGCAAAATTCTCAGGGTTACAGATGACAAGTGACTGTGAAAAGGAGTCTTTGGCATCTGAAATGATGGAAACAGCTAAGGAAAAAAGGAAGCTGAGGTCAGGAGAACTTTGAGGGAGACTGTGCCCTTTCTTCAAGACTAAAGTAAATGATCTTATAGAAAATGAGAAATAAGTATGTTCATTTGTCCTCTCAATGGTAAAAAATGTTGTCTTATGTAATTCATTGATCTCTGATAGATTCTTATCTGAATCCCATGAGGAGGGCTCTGAATGCTTCACAGAAGATGATCTATTTACCTCCAGAATATTTTAGTGAAATAGGGCAGATAGAGAAGACAGGGAAACTAAATTACTGACAGATGTGACACAAATCATCCCTGCTAAAACACAAACTGAAGCCCACAGCCTAGATTATGTTACTGACCACTGCAAAGCCATCCTTTCAAAGTGAATTATGCCACCAGCTAAAGACACCATAATGAGAAATAGATCAGCAGCTTTGGAGGTTTTACTTGCCTCTCTCTTTGTTTTTTTAACACACCAAACATCTCCTCAGCAGGCAGGACCGTGTGGGGAAGGGGGTGTGACTGCAGGAAAAGGACTGGCTCTGGTGAGCAGCTGAGGTAGCAGCACACCATGACAAGGATGCACAGCTTTGGTAACACAGTCTCAGGAATGAAACACCAAGTGGGAAATAAATTCTTTCCAACAGGCATAAGCAGGCTGTGTTCTTTTTCATGAAATTGGGAGTTGTCTAAAATACTTTACAACATGATCTGATTAACAGGTTTAGCCCAATGCTGACAACAAACTGAATGGTCTCTCTTATCTGCCTGTAAGGTACAAGGGCAGCTAGAAGAATAACTGAAGAACAATTTTGTCCTACCAGTTCTTAAAAATTAAAGGGAATATTTTAAAATGTCATTCCAACCTTCCTAAACTCTTAATTAAAAAAAAAAAAAAAAAGTCTAGGCAGAAGGAATGCACTAAATCTATCTGAAATACAGATTAAAAAAAAAAACACAACAAAAATCACTGTCACAAAGGAAGTGTATAATCTAGTTAACATATAAATACACAAAACAAGTCAAAAAGCACGAACAGACAACTGTGCATACTGCCAACAGAAAATCTCAGCATACCACACATACATCTTCAGTATCTTCAGGACTCATATGACAAAGTCACTGTAGCCAAATGAAAAAGAACAAATGTATAATTCATGAGGAATAGCTTTTTAACACGCTAGAGCTTTTGGCTGTCTAAAAATAGAGTTGTGAAACATAAAAAGCAGCATTATTGTCTACAAGACTACAATCATATTTTATTTTCCTAATATTGTCCTCTGTAAAACCTATGGTTTGGAGCTCATTCTTATATTCTGTAGACCCTTTTTCTCCTGTTGATTTATGTATCTTTACTGGAAGGCTTTAGAAAGGAATATGTTTAGTGGTAACATTCCTTTGAGCTACTTTTTTTTATTATGGCACATATTTGACACACAAATTGTGTGTCACAAAATGATCACAAATGCAGGAGAACATATCCCCTACAGTCAAATATTTCTCCTGTGATACACCCTGTATATAAGATAAGCCAATGGTTGAAAATGAATGCTACAAAAAGACCATCCAACCTGACATTCCAGCTGTTCATTGGATCTCATTTTCATTCTTCCATCACCTTTTATTTTTTTCTCCAGTCAATGTAAACATCTGGTATATAAGTGAATTGCAATGCTACTGCAAGAAATCAATTTTAAAAGTTTGTGCAAGAATTAGAGGATCTAAGTGCTAAACGACTGGACAAATCAGGACAACAGCAGCAAATACCAGAAAGGAAATATATATACACAATCTGTTAAATAAAAATGTAGTCCTTGCAAGATCAATTATAGATGATCTCACTTGTTTTTTTAACATAGTTGGCAGGTAGCTTTGAAAATGAAAATAGATGTCATCTAGCTGACAAGAAAGCACGTCTTATAGAAGATTAGACACAAGTACCCCGTTAATGTTAAATACTAGAGACTTACAGCTTCATGCTAATACACGTACTCCAAACCTGCTGCAGCCCAATGGACATACAGTAGCTCAACCCCAGAACTGTCAGGCTATATTATTTTCAGTACAGTAATTATTTCAGTGACCTACTTTTTCTGTGACCAGCTTCCTACTCTAGGCAAGAATCAAAGCACAAAGCAGGAAAGTTTTATTAATATTATCAAAGATTCCCTCTCTGGTTTAGACTCTACATTTGAGTCAACAGGAAGGACACTTGATGTGGACATTCTTGGTGAAATTCTATTGCACACCAAAACACAGAGGTCACACAGTCAGTGGTTTCCCCTGCAAGAAATTTGATTTTATATTGATTCCTCTATTTTTTCCAGGATGTGGAGCAGTGCACACACTTTTGCCAGCTGAGGACCCACAACATAAGAAAAATTGTGTGGCAATCCAGCTTATTACTTTCATTTTAAAATGTACCTTAAGTTGAAGAAGAAGCACAAATAAATGTAGTCTCAACATTTAAATACCCTGCATTTATTTGCATAGGTTGACACTTCACTATTACTCTGGTTTCTTCCTCACTTTCAGGGAAAAAACCAATTACATTACTAGTGCCATATAAGTGGCAGCTTGTCTCCCAAATGCACAGGCACTCTTGAACTAAAAATATATTTGGGCAAAAGAAGGGATATGGTTGGGATAGCATCTATCCTTTTGGATCATAAAAGGGATGGGACTCTGTCCTAGGGGATCTGCTTCCTACCAGCTGCTGGGGAGCACCATAGGAGCAAGCTGGAATATTCAAACCTTCATCACTTTTCAGGTTGTGAAAACTAAGGAGCAAACTTGTCCTTAAATAGATCTTTTGCATGTATCACCAATAGAAGTATCAGTTCATTATTTATCTTCCTATGCGCACAGAAGCCGCCTCCACAGCTGCCCGTAACCATTTCACCGTCAAAACTGTCACTGCTTTTAAACTTGCCAAGGGCTACTTCTCTGAGCTCTATTGTCACTGACTCATCAAATCTGAAATGATGTCTCTGACCTTAGAATCAGTTGTCTTATTTCTCTTTTGACACCAATGACAACTAGAGGAAAAATGTAGATGAAACAGTCAGAAAATAACAGTGAAAACAAGCTGACAATGCCAAATCCATCTAGGAAAGCATCAGTTCTTAAAGATGCTGAATCCTCTGTGTGAAATAAGGATTCTCTCAGCAGTTGCTGCTTCTTTGGAATTCAGTTGTTAAGCTCTAAGTATTTTGACTAAAAAAATTAAAAAGCAGAAGGATACCTGCAGCCTTCCCCAGTGACTTGCAGTGCACACAGAAACGTCAAAGACTTTGCATAAGGCTCAAACCTTGTCCACAGTGAGGCCAAGGAAGGAAATCTTAGGGAACATTGGGGAACAGCCAGTCCTTTTCAGCTGTCTCCCACTACCGTTGTGTTCCCTGCACCTGGCTGATTGCAACTCTCAAAGATGCTTCCCCAGGCAAAATAATTTGACCTGTTCATGTCCAATATATTTCCCCTTTTGGATCAGTTAAAATGCAACAAAAAATAAGCAAGCTGTATAACATGGTGCAGTGTATAATTAACTTTGCACAAAGCCTGAAGTTTTGAACTTGAACACTGATAAATGTTAAGCTGGTAAATCCCTATTTGGGGTCATCCAGCCTGAAATGCTGTGCTGAACTTTAAACAGTCAAAATTCACCCAAGCTATTGATCTGTATGATGGATCTCCTTTAGGAATTATGGTCTCCTTTATGAATCCCTTTGAGCTCCCCCAGGCAAAAGGAAGGTTTGACTTTCACACATTTAGTGGCTAATATTAACCAGGAAGGAAGGCAGCTCTTACATTTGCTCGCAAATCACTTCTGAATAACTCTTCCTCCAGTGTCTGTCCTTCTGATCTTTGGACTCCTTGCAGTGTTTCTAAGATGAGGACATCAACCCTCCTTCATTTTTGTTCTGTTTTTACTGGCAGAGATTACCAGAACATGGTAGTTAACATTTCAGTAGAAAATAAAATACAAAACTCAAGGGACAGCACTACCCTGAACTGTCAATTACAATAAAACATGAGTATGCAACAAATCTCAGCAAGATGAAGCCATTCTAACCTACTGGTAAAAACTGAGTGCTGGAAAAAAATGCATTGGTAATATGGAATGCATGAAAGGAACAAGGGAGAAATGCCAAAGAAGGAAAGAATTTCTCCTACTTCTGTGACTTCTTGAATAAATGATCTATTTCTATTTTGAAGCTGAATTCTCCCAAAGAACTACCATTGTTACAGAGTTTGTACAACAAAGTTCAAACTGCAGATTAAATTGATATTACTGGGTATATTAGAGAGAGAAATTTCCCTTAAAATAAGCAGACAGATATTAAGTTATTGACGATTACTAAATGTCAAAAATTAATGCAAAGATGTAAAACAATATATTAAAAAGACTATTACTGCATGATGCTGCTTCAGAATATGTCATTCATGTACAGAAACAGAAAGAGTTCAGTCCAGAAAGACTTCTGCTCCAAGCTGAATTGGGTACCAATGCATTCATACAATGTGGGGAAAAATCCTAAAACAGAATTACCTGCTCCCAAGAGAATTTTTTCCCACTCCCTTTTCTAGCCAGTCTTAAATTTTTCTTTTGAAGTTTTCTGTCTGTGCTTGATTTGGGAATTATTTTAATTTCTGTTTTTTGAGTAAGTGTGGTTTAAGTTTCTCACCCACCTGCTTATAGACATTAAATCATATTTTACTTGATTTCTTGTGCTACCCTTTTAGTGAAGTAAATCTGTCTAGTTGTTCCTAACAGGAGCTTTAGGATAGGCTTTGATGGAAACAAGAATCTCATTATAACTCACATTTTCAGTGCAATAAACTATATAACAATAATATTTTCACTGCATACAAAATAAGAAAAGAATGAGAGTGAGCGTAGTTTCCCATTCAGTCTAAACCAGTCTATAGTTAAAAAAACAAAAAAGAAAATCACAAACCAAACTTGAATATTTATTTTACTTGATTGAATCCTCCTCCATTTAAAAGTTCTCAATACTCATAAAAATCATCCTGCATATGTATTTTCACTAAATTTAACACTAGTGACTTCAGGAAACGCCCGTCAGGCTAACGACCACCGTGGAACTGTGACATCTCATGTTACTGAACACAACAAGAGGCAGCCAGCACATGTTCTGTACTCCAAGGACATGGTACAGATATTTGTGTCACATTACTGAATGGAGTTTATTAGTGCATGACTTTAGATTTTGCAAATACATTTTTCAAAACATTACAGCATACAATATGTGGTATCCATAAGCACCATAATTCTTCCTTTGTCCCTTTTCTGACTTATCTGCCTGTTAGGCATTAAGTACTGAGAGATCTCAGTGTGTCTGTCTAGTCACAACAAACCCATGTCCAAAGAAACAACCACAGATAACCATCTCAATAAGAACAAAAGCTACAGTTTGGAGATTACCTTACACTCACTTAATAATGTGTTGTATCCAAGGTGGAACTGTGGTGTTACACAGGCAAGCTGAGATTTTCAAGTCTGGTTTAAGGATGTGCATATCACAACAAGGCATTCAAAGATCTTGAACATTAAAAATGTTATTCACTCGGGAACAATTGGGACAAACATTGGTAGCCAGAGGTAGTTAGCACTGCACTACAGTTCTTTAGGTCAGTGGCATTTTGCTTTCCAGGTGTGAAAAGAAAAATTCCTATAGGAACACTGTTTGTTTAACACATCCAAATAATTCCAATTAAAAAAAAATCATCCATTTAAAGTTACTGAATTATGCAAAAGAAATAGCATCTACTTACCATGTCTGTTGGGACAGGATTCACATATTTCAGATTCAAGTATTTTTGATAAAACAGGTTTCCAAATATGTAAACACATTCAGAGATTCTGTGGAGACAATAGAAAGGCAACATCAATGTTTGTGCAGGATCTGTTGTTTAGGAGTGCTACAGTATTCAGTTACAGTATTCCAGTGCTATTATATATTAACCCTACAACAGATTTGAAAACCTCTTTTTATTAAAAAACAGGAATTTTGGTCTATATATTTTTTATTTCATGTAGAGTCAGTCTGTCTCTTTTAGGAACACCATGTCCTGGAAAAAAAGCCTTTTTTTTTTAAACAAGAGAACAACAATTTTCTATTCAGCTACAATAATCACTTTCCAGCTCGCACATTCATCAAAGAATGAACAATTCACTAGGGTAACATATGCAGGAGCTTGCTTGTATATATTCATATTGTCTTCTGCCTGAAAAGAGTTAAATAGAGCATATAAATGATGAATACAGAGCGTCTTGGGATACAAAACAACTAAAATGGGTTAATTAGTGAAAAACATGCATCAGAGTATAAGGCTCAACTGTAAATGTTACGGTTTTTTAAACCTATTATATCTGCTGATAGTATTCGGGATTATGGATAATATATATAAAAAGATGTTAATTTTTAAAAGGAGTTGAAACATGTTGGAACATGTTAAAGAGTAAGAAATATTCATTGTTTGAATAATAGTTCAGATGCATTCACATTAAACATACATTAGTGAATACATTTCCGTGACATGCTCGTATATAAGCATAATATGTAAGTGACCTAGAAAATACAGACATTGTATAATCAATGACAAAAATATTGAGACAGATAAGCCCTGAGGATCTTTGATCAAATATATTCTTTGGCAAACAAACAAAACATGTTATCCTGACAAATAATGTTCTTTGGAGCTCTGGCAGCGTGCCCTCCCCAGCGCCGCCCTCCGAGGCAGCGCCGGCCGCGGGGGAGGCTCCGGAGCTGCCGGACACAGCCCTGAACGCCGGGCCCTGTGCAGGGCAAGGCCCGAATTGCTGCTGCTGCTGCCGCCAGCTTTCGGAGTGAAGACTCCATCTCCCTTTGTGCTTTGTCATGGTACAGAGAGCTGACCCGGCTGCTGTCATTTTGACAAACAAGAAATGCACTCTCAGGTTGGTAGGAAGATGAGCTTTATACAGTGAAGAAATGATGTGATCTCTATTCAAGTGGCAGCAAGGTGTTTTAGGATTTTCTTTCTGTGCCTAAAAGGGTCCTACACAGGGCTGTTGTTGCAAATTTTGCCTATACTGTTCTTTCTGCCAAATCAGTGAGATTTGCAAGCTGGCTGAAATTAATACTAACATGTCATCGGTATTTAACTGAAAATGCTCTGAGATTTCTCCTGTGATTCCCTGCTTGGTTTGCTGTGTTTGTGTCTGTGGGCTTCTGAAGAAAGAGACACCAGAATAGAAGGGATAAATCTCCTCCAAGGTCTGCAGTTGAAGAGACTCCTGAGAGCCTATATATATATATATGTATATCCTGAAATACACTAATTCAAGATAATAATAGTCCTTCAGTTAAAACAATCTGCTGAAAGTGAGAAAATTTGCAGTCATAGTACTGTTTCATAAAGTCTTTGGAAACCACTGCATCATGATGTAGCTGTGTGGCTCTCTATGATCACCCTGTTAAATTTATCTGTACAATGTGTTCATACAGAACCCTAACCAAGAGAGTGCAATGCTGATAGAAAAACATGAACTTGTGACAGAGCAGTAAAGTTTGCTACAATTAAAATAAAAGAATTAGTGAAGCATTTAAGAAATACTTGTGATTTTTAGTATCAACACTAAAGTGAAACTGTAGTCTTCTTTTCAACTTACACATTTTTGAAGTAAAAATGACATAATTCCAAACACGTAGACAAAGTCTTTTCATATATGGATGTTCTCAATTTGGGTTAGGCAATTGACATTTTAAATATGGGTTGGAAGAGGATATACATCAGAGTATGCAGATAGAAATGTTAAAATACATATTTTATTTTGACAAGTAAAAGCTCTGTCAGAAGGTCTTTGATTCAGAAAGCTGGAATACATTCATAGTTTTGAAATATGATCCTTTATCATACACACTTCTTAGACAGGTTAATGTCTTAAATACAAACAAATGCACATCAGACAGAATCCGAGCCTGATTTGCTTGAGGGGCTGTAAGAATAATAATAAAAAAACCTATTATTAAGTAGATTTAGCATGAAAGGGAATAATTTTTTCAGTCTTTTCTTATTTGTCTGAAAAATAAATTCTACCATTATAGTGTGTAATACATGAGGTATCTATTAATAATCACATTCAAATTAACAAGCTTTTCATTCAAAGGTGTTGTCTAAATATTTCCTATTGTCCAAATATAACTGAAAAATGACATTCCAAACAAATACATTTCCGTAAAACCCAAATAAATTTGTCTGACAAAGAAAATAATTACAGCTTCTACTAAAATATTTCCATTAGAGAAACCAGATTGCAGCCGACCCTCAATAAGAGGCTTTATAAAGAAAACCACTAAATCACTGCATCTTCTGGAAATGCCACCTTTTCAGCACTAACAGTATTTCGAGCCCTTTACAAATGCTGCATTTGCAGTCTAATTATATTTTATTTTTTACTCCTTATTTTCAGCCATGTTTGGTATCATCCAGAAAGATGCAATAAAGCATTCAGGTTGGAAAAGGTGACTGGGCATTGGAAAGGGCTACCCAGGGAGGCGGTGGAGTCATTGTCCCTGGAAATGTTTAAGGAAAGACTTAGGGCATGGGACTCAGTGCCATGGTCTTGTTGTCAAGATGGTGTGGGGGTCACAGGTTGGGCTCCATGGTTTCAAAGGCTTTTTTCCAACCCAGCTGACTCTGGTTCTGTACTCTGTAAGTATGTATAAAATCCATAGAAACTAGGAATGTAGCAGAAGTCTGAATTTTTTCTCCTTCTTCACCATGAGTGAACACATTTCATCTCAAACAATTGAGTATCTGCCACCCCCAAACACGGCCTGCAGCTCCTCCTTACCCACCAGGACACTTTACATTGGGTACCGATGGTGTGAGTGTGGTACCACCAGCACGAGCTAAGAGCTCTTCAGGGCCTTTACATTTAAATTGTTGTATTCATTCTCAGTGCCTTTGGATTTAATTTGCTGTATTTGCTAAAGGGCAACAAAACCATGTAAAAGGCACTTAAAAGTTTCTTGCAAAATTGGGCTGATATATTTATAACAGGGTCTCGAAGTTGATGAACAACACACTGAAAGCAGAGGTGAAGCTGCAAAGCTGCTGTGACTTGGATGTCTGAACACAATGCAGGTATGGTATTTTGTGATGACAGCACGTAATAAAAATGGATACAACACAGCAGAAATGTATCCATGGAATTTGTATTCCCCAAGCAGAGACAAAGTCACCAGATACCCCAGTACCTGTGTTATTGTCAACATCATCTTGCTAAATACCACTCTGATTTACCCATGACAGACAATCTTTGAACCAAACACAAATAAGTAATAGCCAGAGAATCAACCCATGTTAAATTTCCAATACAGTTTTCTGTATGAAACTTGAAAAAATGGAATTATCTGTCAAAAATATGTATTCTTTCCAACCTTTAACATGGCCTGTCTTGAGGGAAGATACATTTTATTACAGTAAGAGCAAAAATGCACCCAACCTGCCAAACTGGCTAAAGCTAACCCTCCTTACTGTGCTGTGTCCTTGTGTAGTCAGTTGTGGACTGAAATAAAGTACTAAGACTCCCTGAAAACAGAGCTATAAAAAGGCTTTCTCACCTCTCATTTTGAAGGAGAAGGTGAATTTTGCCAGATTGATCCCTCTTTTAGTCAAAATTGAAGCCTTTTTTTTTTAAGAGCAAACATCTGTTAAAATCACAAATAGAATACAAAGGTTATGCATAGCCCCAGTAGCAATATCTCCTTTGCTTCTGGTTTCTACTGCAATATTGTACTAGGATTGGAGCTTCCATGAAGCTGATATAAAGACCACATTAATCTGATAAAAATATTAGCAGGTGTAGGAATGAAATCAGATGAAACACGAGGTGGTGGGCAGAGAGGTTCCTTTGGGTTTATCTCTGGTGTTGGGGAGACAGAAAGAAGGCAAGTGAGCTGAAGCCCTTGTTGCTGTGCCAGAGTGGCTGGGGCCCGTTGCCAGCGGGGTGTTTTAGGGAGGGCTGATATCCTCAGCGTTGTTGGTTGACAGAAAACATCAGTTATCACCTTGATACCACTGCCTTATAGAAGTCAAAACAGGTAGGCAGAGCAGGAGGAGGATCTGAAGTGTGAATATGCAGAAGCTTCCCTGCTGGTAGAAGGCATGGTGACAGTAGGTTATTTCTGCAGCCCCTGGAGGAAGGAACAGTCCTCTGTGCTTTCAGGAGGATATTTGCATGTAGAGCCCTATTAACCCCTTGAAGATTAATCCTGTGCCTGCACACACAGAGTGGCACTTCAGTGTTATTTCTTGGGCAATTCCCATACCAAATACAGTGTAAATTGAAACTTTTCCAGAGGTATCTATGGCCAATGAGAGCTGGGTTTGCTGTGCAGTTGCACAGGAGTCAAGATGCTCCCTGGCTGTACAGCAGAGCTCCTCCCTGCACTGCAGCACATCCAAACACCGATGGGAAGCACTGGTGATGCATCTCTCAGGAGATGATCAGGTAAGCTCTCA
Organism: Lanius collurio; assembly: GCA_020086605.1. Taxonomy (NCBI): domain Eukaryota; kingdom Metazoa; phylum Chordata; class Aves; order Passeriformes; family Laniidae; genus Lanius; species Lanius collurio. The sequence goes on along the minus strand of JACBWW010000016.1, from coordinate 4,453,361 downwards.
GAAGGAGCACCACCTTTTTGAACCACTATTTTGGTTGTGTTGATGTCTAACACTCCACATATTCACCATCTCCTAGGGTATGTTTCCCCACTTTCTTGCTTCAGTAGAACTAATTCAAGTTATTAACCTGATCCTCACCCAGCAGTTCCCTGGCTGGGACTGAAACAGCTCCCTGCCTTCCTCCTTTGGTCACTGAGCTGATGAAGTGGCTGCTGAGAATGCTAAAGAACAGGACAGCCCTCTGCAACAGCTCTTGGTCTTCATGTAGGCACAACAAGAAATTTTTCATATTTGCCTGTATCTCAGAGAGGCCCCAAATATCACCAGAAACAGACCCATTCCCATAGACAACTGCTTCTTTAAGAGACAACTAAGTCTTTGTGGAATGGATAAAAACTTTATCACAGAATAAAAGAACTTAATGACAATAGCCTTATCTTATTCTTGGCTAGAGACTTCCTTCAAATATCTTTTCTTACATTTACCATTCTAAATGGAGGAACAAAACATAGCAGCCTACATGAATTGTCTACTAGAAACCCTGCAATTAAAAATATGACCAGGAATAAGGCTTCATTCGAAAAATAACTGTGAAGTTTGCCTTATTGAAATCAAATGTCTTAGCCACAACCACAAAGAGTCTGCATTTTCATAATAGAATTTCTGTTCCATTAAGAAAATATTTTCCATATTAAAAACAATTGACTTGCTGCAAACAAATTTCACTAAGTTTCTTAGTAAAAGAAAATGCAAGAATCAATTAAATGCTAAAAAAAAAAAATCCAAGAAACAAATAGAAAACCAAGATGAAATGTTAGCAGCTACAGACTCCAGAGTTTAGACTGTTCTTGTAGATAATTAATATGCTCACATTATTTAACTGAAACATCATGCATCCTGCCACATGTCATTCCTTAACCAGTCAACACATATGAACTATGCTTGCAGGACATAAAAATGATTGAGAATCATGGATTTTGTAGTGAAATGAATATGACAGATGCCTTTTTAAGTGAGAAATAGAATATAGGATTGAGGAATTTGCAATGGTCACTTTAACTAAAAGGATGGCCATATCATGTGTTTACATTGTACTAGAGTATTATTAAAAATATTTAGATAAATGTCTCTGTTCTCACTTTTTATGCTTTGTCAGATTGCATATAAACTGTAATTCAAATAAAAGATTATGTAAAACCTTGCAACCACTATGTCAAACAGCCTTGTAAGTAGCTGAATAATTCTATCATCTCTCCAATTTAACTTTCCCATTAGTGGTTGTGCAATCTGATCAACTAGGGGCTCTAGGTAAGTAAAACATTTCAGTTCAACCGAGTCTAAATAGAGTATTAATCAAGGTTAAACAAAAATAATCAAATCCCAGGATTCATTTCAGTAATTATCATGTCTGAAGAAAAAAAAGTTTTTTTAAAAAAATTTATTTCGTAGCACTGTCTAGTAATTACAGTAGGTTTTCATCATTTATATATCATAAATGTGGACCCTTGTCTAGTTACACAGACACCTCAAGAGAAACACTGCCAACATATATCCAGAACCAGAGACTGGGGCAGGCTGGAAGAGAGCACAGAGGATCATCCAGTCCCACTTCCTGCTCAGCAGGGTCATCCCAGCACACACGGCCCAGGGCTGCAGCCAGACAGTTCTGGAATCTCTCCTGTGAGGGAGACTCCATTTCCTCTCTGAGCAACTCGTTCCTTTACACACTCACCCACACAGTAAAGTTCTTCCTCACGTTCAGGTGGAACCTCCTGGGCATCACTTCCTGCCCGTTGCCTCCTGTCCCACCAAGCAGAGCCTGGCCCGTGCTCGGAGCCCTCCCTGCAGACACTGATGGACTCCTCTCAGCCACGTCTTCTCAAGGCTGAACAGCCCCAGCTCCCTCAGCCTTTCCTCATGACAGAGATGCTCCAGTCCCCAGTCACCTCTGCCACGCCCTGCTGGACCCCGTCCAAGAGCTCCGTGTCTCCTGTGCTGCAGAGCCCAGAACCGGACACAGCACTCCAGATGTGCCTCACCAGGGCTGAGCAGAGGGCCAGGATCACCCCCGCTGTGATGTCAATGCTCTTCCTAATGCACCCCAGGATCCCATTGGGCTCTCTGGCCACAAGAACACACTGCTGGCTTGTGGACAACTTGTTGTCCACCAGGACCCCGAGGGCCTTCTCCACAGAACTGATTTCCAGCAGGTTGAGGCAGTAGTTTGACTTGAACCTGCATGCTCAGGAAGAGGACTGAACAGGCATCTTCTCTACTGCTCCTCACATGCCCTGAGCATGTAACTGCATTTCACAGTGGTGGGATCTGTGCATGCACTTCTAAGTGGGACAGGTATCTGCCTTTGATATTCCAGACAGTACAGCCTGTTTATTAAATGCTGATGGCTAATGATAAAGTGTCTTTCAGAAAGCTCTATTATGTTTACTCTGTAAAGACAGTTTAAATTGAATAAATGCAAATCAATGATCACATTTTAACTTGATGAGAAGGACTTGGTGTTTGCTACTAAATTTACTACAGAAAATCAGTGGTCTATTTTCTTCCTCTCTTTAGGAAATTTTCTGATTGTCTAGACATGCTAAGAATTTCTCTGCCCAGTTTCACTAAATACACATTCTGTAACGGTGAATGAACTTTTCCCACAAGAAATACACTCAGGAAATATGTTTAAACCAACATTTCATCAGTACCTGACCAACCAGAAAACTGTATTGACCTGAAATAGTTCAGTAACGTAGATGTAGGAATCAGAGAGAGGACACAAAGGAGAAAAATAGAATTTAGCAAAAAGGAGCATGCTTTGGGTTTACCTAAAAGAAAAAAACAGAGAATGAAATCCTGCTGACCTGCAGTTTTATGATGCTTGGAGAGCACCACTTTTGTCATGTAAGAGAAGGGAAGCCCTCAATTTGCTTTTAACAAACACTATTGCAAAGGGAATCAGGAACAGTTAAACACACTTGGCAAATTTTAAAGGATATGAATATGTCCTGTTTTCAATTTTGCCAAGTAATTTTACAATAGACTGTAGAGAATCTTTTATCTGTGTTTTGTGTTCAGTAAAGTCACATCAAAGGAAAGAATGGATCATTTACACCCATTTGGAAGTTACCATATGCCTGGGAAAAAGGTACTGCAGCACTGCTTTAACACTCTCCTCAACCCCTGTCATTAAGAGGAGACTGGTACATGTAAAAATCAAGCTTCAGAAAATTCACAGGCTGCCCATGCTCCCCTTTTTTCATGTCTGTTCAAGGTCTGCAGCCTCTAGAAGCCCTCACATCAATCTCCATGGCTTCTGCTCCCAAGCATCTGCCCAGCCACTTCAATGCTGGGCTATGGCAGAGCCTTTACATGAAAACAGTGAAATGTAACTGTGAGACTGATGTCTTGGATAAGATGACTGAAAACCCTTGCACTGTATCTGGACCAAGAGGTCACTAATCTCACAGGGATCTTCTTAAATCTGCCTGCAATTCCATAGGAGAGAAGAATGAAAATTTTGGCAGAAATCCCCCTTAGGAAGAATAAATTAAGCTAGTTCATAGAAAAGCTTTTGGTAAACCAAAACTGAAATTTCAGGTAAAATTGTAGTTTCTTATTCCTTTAGTTGTGAAGGTTACATTTAAGGTTTCAAAGACAGTGTTTTAAGAAGCAGATTGTGGAAGAGGTAGCTCCGAGTCATTAATTTTGTCCATTCATGACATTCCCAGTCACCAGAGGGAAGAATTAGCTTCAAATCCACTCGATCTGAAATACTGATACTAAAACTAAAGGAACTTGGAGATTATGCTGCTCACAAGATCTGCACAGATTTTTATTGTTACTGTTTTCTGATGTACTAGAAAAGTTTGGAGACATTTTAACATAATTTTCATTTTTTCCAGCCAAAACTGGAATAAAATATAAGAAATATAATGCTCTGCACTTGAGGACTAACATGAAATAGAACACTCTGGGGACAACAACTACAGTAACAGAGCAATGATTGAAATTATTAAATGTTTGCTGGTAACTACAGCACATTCTCTCTTCAGAGATGTGCACAAGACATGGGTATTGGAAGCCACAATGATCTTTTCTGGTACTAAGTGGGAAGGGAAACCAAACACTCCTGGTACATCTTTCAGCATCAGCTCGTTGCAGTCACTGCTGAATCACTGACACCAGTAAAAGGGGAGACAATTCTAGAGAATATGAACACAGATGTACCCTCTGTCTCCAAAACAAACCTCATAAAACACCCCCAAACCAACTTAAATGAACTAAAGTAAAAGTGTTATCCTTACTGCAAGCTTATCATTCTCTACCTGGAATCCACTCTATACCTACAGCCACGAGTTCAGGAGTCCATCTTACTCTTCAGGTTCCTTGGTGGTTTTCACCTGCAAATTATTAATAAAGCTTGGTCTTTGTCAGCCTAAGTCTGATAGATTAGATGTAATTAAAGTTTCACAGTCTATTTCATACCTCTTCAAGTTATACTTTACGGCCCACAATATGATTTTTATAGATAATAGTCTTTCAAGAGCTATGGCAAGATCTTGCAGAAGGGTTGGAGACTTCCAGGGACAGAGAAAATTTGTCAGTAAAATCCCTCAAGACTTTATAATAAGTGAGGTAAGGTCAATTTCTGATGTAGGAACACATATCAGTTTGAAAATAGGAATCTAAAGAATCAAAAGCTATAATTTCTGTTTACATATAAAATAAGCATCTGTGTAACTTAAAAGTAAACAAGTATTATGCTAAAGCTGATTAAAATAAATTAAACCAAAATAAATCTCGATAACTATTACTATAATCAACTGTTACTTCCCTGAGATTCTCTGTTTGAAGACAAAAATATAAATTAAAGGTTTTGAGAATTAAGGATAAACTATGGCCAGAAGTGTTTTTTAAATATTTCAAGACATTTCAGAAAATGATATGACATTTCCCCTAAATGCCAAATAAACCCAAGTATGACTATGAATATCCATAAAGTAAGGCATGTAGTCTTCAAAATCCGACAACTATAATTAAAAAATGAGCTCTTCTAAAATAGCAACAATTTAAACTGTGAGCTTATTTATCACTGAGCACATGAGAAAAAATAAACCTCCAGCTATGCCAGTGGTGTTAAATTTTCACAATTTGGAAATGTAGTCATCAGCTCTGTTGGAAAACAGCCACTGAATCAGGCTGTACAGAACGGCACCTTTGTTGCACTTGGTATGCACTGACAAAAGATTAATTCTTTGCATTGTTAGAAGGACTGACTGCTTCAGAACAAACCACCACTATTCAAACTTGTCAGAACAAGCTTGGAGAAAACTAGATAAGAGCACTTGAGGGGATCTGTACACAGAGACAGTTGAACTGGAAGCGAAGTTACATACATGAATTGACTATAATGTGGTGCAGATTTAATTGCCTCAAACAATTCCTCGGTCTTGTTTGCAGCAATGATTTTCCATTTTCCAAAGTTCTCCTTTCATGTATGTTACAAGGCATGCAGGTTGCATGCTAGTGGTCTTGAACAAAAATTGTGCTGGTATCACGTGGTGACAGGTATTTCACATGCAAATATTCATTTCCAAGCTTGTTCAAATTTAGATTCATTTTAAATGCAGTAATTGATGATTTTAAATAACTGTGCCACACAGTAATCCTGTACAACACATGACATTCAGGAACAGCCACAGATGGAGCTTTCCCATACAAAAAAAATAGATGATTATGAACTGCACCTGTTTCTACCAGCCAGACTACCCTGCACTGTAACTCTTACGTTGTGCTAATAATGATCAGATCAGTATTTAACAGTTCTTACCCAGCAGTTGGTATAAACTGGGGCACACACATCCCTTGAGATCTGAGCCTGCAGCAGCCTAGGCACATGTGTCACCACATGCATGCTCTCAGTGCCACTGGGGTGTCAAACAAACCCTGAGCATAAGAGAGAAAGGTGAGTTCATATGACAAGGAACCACCTTTGTACCTCTGAAGCTCTGGCTGAAGAGGCTTTCACAGAAAGTTTTTTTTCTAAGAATGAGCTAAGGGTGGAGATGATTATTCAAGTGACACAGAAAGAAGAAAAACAGAGGAATTACATTCATGTTGATGCTCTGAATCTAGATTAGAAATTATGATTTAGAAATAAAACATAATGACATTCACACAAACAGCCAAAAGTATCATGCCAGAGAAGCCCAAGTGAAAATGAACATACAAGATGAGATGAATGGAAATGGTCTTCTAGGTGACAATTTTTGCAATAATAGAGCTAAAGAACCCACGACCACAGATAATACTACTAAATACCACAAGGCTTCTTGTGGTATTTTCTGAAGTTTATTTACTTCAGTAAAAATAAAGACTGTCTAATCCTGCACAATATGTTTTTGGTGTCAAAACATTGTTAGTTTTTAACTATTCACCAAGTACTAGTTTAATTAGTTATATATCACACATATGTATTTAACTCTGGTTCATATTTATCTGAATAATACATACAATATTTTTCCGCTGTCTGGGTATTAATATAGACAGTTGGATCAAATAATAGCTTTCAAAATATTTCAGTGCATCAGCACCTCCATAAAATAGGCACTTCAAGCTTATTTCCACACTTGGAAAAAGATCAGAAATGTCACTTGACCATCTGAAATGTTACATCAGTAAACTTCTGTAAAGAAATGAGTAACACTGTACTATGGCCAAATGGGAAGAGTCCTGCACACAGAAGGGTGATATAATTAAATCTGCTACACAGCACATTCTGTGTTGGATGTTTCCATCCCAGCCTTAGGAGATGACATCAGACACTTTCAGAAAGGATTGTTGGGTTTAAGTTCTTGAGGAACTCTGATCTTAGCTATGAAAGAGCAACTTCCCTACATGGTATTTCTTAGTACTTGTCTTACATGCAGATTGCTGACAGATACAGGGACAACAGCATGATTATGTGAATGTATTGTTTTTACCTGTAGCTATTTTAACAGCACTATAAATGAATGATTGTATTTCTAAGGGTAACTAATACTATTCACATGTTCAAAATTCTAGGTTCATAGGTGAGGTATGCTTTACAGAGACCCAACTACAATAATATAAATTGAGGTAGAGGTAGGTATACTAATTTTTTAAGGTGAATCTGAGTCCAAATTTAATGCTAATGGGATTAATTTTTTTGTTCCACTCTTATGTTTCATACCAATTTCCTCTTGTGATTATATATTTTTTTTTTATTTTGGGATCATAGTAACTGACAGCTTATTCATGAATTAGGTCCTACATACTGTTTGCGACAGCTGTAGACTTGAATCATCCCCTGTGTGAGCAAAACACAAATTTCATAGACGTGCATCAAACTGTGTTCAACCAAAATGTGAGATGACTGTTAAAACCATAGCCCCCAAGCCTTCAGCAAATGTAAACCCTGTCATGTGAAATTCAATGTGGATCTTAATATGTGGTGTTTTATTGAGCTACTGTACTCGATTCAGAACTAAATTTAGGTGTTAGAGAATAAAATTGTAATCTCAAGGCCTTAGGGGGAAAGAAAGAAAACAAGAATAAAGTCATTTATTAACACAGTGGTACTGAAGAACCTTTCCATATAAAGATAATGTCTTTTGTTGTTGTAAAAGTCTATGACCAAATTTATTTCTGATATTATTTAACTGATCTTGTTCTTGTTGCTGCTACAGTCTTAACTGACATTGCTAGCATCTACAGCCTTTGGAAAAAACAGCATCTTGGTTCAGGCATGAAATGAATTGGCTTAGACAGGAAAGGAAAAAAAAAACTTACATGATTTTAGTCATGGTGGACAATAAATCTCAGCAATCAAAAAATTTACTGTAAAGCAGATTGGAAAAGTGCTCATGCACAAGAAACCCAAGTCAATTTTCTGAAAAAGCTTGAGGGCGTCCAGAATATCACTTGAACCCAAGACACAGTATACAAACTTAGGATATGGTATAAACCTCCACTGCGTTATGGATATGTTAAAGCTCACAAAAGCTTTGTAGAAGTTTACTGAGGCTGAAAATGTATCAGCACTTTTATATCAAAGCTTCCACATTCCTTCCACTAAAGGAAGAGAAGTTACATGGTTTAATACCACCCCCAGCAAGCAGATAGACATTTTCTCTAAATCAGCCATTGCTGTTAGGTGCTGCAGAGAACTATTTGCTACAGAGTTCTCTAATATTCTCAGCTTTCACAACTCTGATTGATTTAATCAGAGCTGCTATAATTTAAGATCTGGATGCACTGCAACCCCCTCAAAGATTGTGGGGAAAAGGTAATTAAAAAATTGACAATAATTTTAGTATATTTCAGCTTGTTTAGTATTTGCATTTAATTTTTTAAGATGAAAACCTATACTATCATTTACATTACACTCACAGTTACCAAAAATACTAATAATTCTGCAGAATTATTTTCAGCCCATCAAGGAGAAGAGATGCAGGGATATCTGGCAGCATAGCAAAGGGACCAGGGACTAAGAAGCAGGGAAAGTGAAAGAAAACAAAAGATAATGGCAGGAGGGGTTTAATGATGTGGGATGTAAATCCATTGGCTTTACAGGGTCCATAAAGCTGGACTCTGGTGTTCATAGAAAAGCTTGTTTAGGTAAACCACATACTGGATGGTACAGCTTCTGATAAGGCAATCCTATAAAATGTACTGAGCCCCACTGGATTGATGCTAGCTATAGCTGTGCTCCAGAGTCATTTCCATCAAAGCTCAAGAATCACTATCTTTAGAACTGGAAAGCAGTCACAGACTATTACACATCACCCAGCTCCAATCCCTCTCAAATCTTAACATTTGGCCTTTATTTCTAGAGTGGGTAGAGCTGAAATCCAAGGAGACAACTCCTCACACTGGGAAAAGTCTGGATTCAGAGCTGACCTTCTGGGGTCCTGGGCTGACGTAATTTGTGAGATAGTGTGGAGAGCACACAACACTACTGAAGACAAGAATCACATTACTACTGTTCTTTTTCAGCACCACTGAAAGGTTAATTCTTTAGCATAGAGATAAAAAAGTTACACCGCCGAGTTATACAGCAATTCTTATGGGAACTGAGAGGATTAAAGCCTGGAAACTGCCACACTGAAAGCCAGGCCTGAATGGACTGGATTAATAGAGCAGTTGCTTTTTCCAGTAACTCCACGACCCTCTGTCAGACAGCACAGGAATGTTTGCTCTACACCCGTCTGCAGGAGGATGGATCCCCTTCAGGCCCAAGGAACATTACTACTAAATCTGATTCAAAGTTTTCAGGCTGCCAAATGACATTCACTCCCTGAGAGTACACACAGAAACTCCTGTCTCTGTTTCTGCTCAGAAATACACCAGTGTGGGGTTTATATAAGGTTGGGATTAAGAGGGTTGGATAAAACAGCAACATATCCATCAGAAACTAGAATTAAGCCTCTTTGAAAGTCTTAAGCAGAAAGGAAGTGGGTCACTCAATTATCTATGCTTAAAATTAGGCATTTAACTTATTTCAGCTTATATCAAATTCTTTAAATCATTCATGGGAATTGACTGATCATTCAAGTTAAATATCTGAAGTAATGAGAACCAGGCATCTAGAGACAGACACGTATCAAACACACACTGCTTAATAAACAGGTTTTGATTTAACAATCAAAGATGCATCAAATATTTTTAAGGTTAAGTGCAAATTACCAATGTTTTGGTGAGACAGGCATAAAACGTAACAGGCTTTTGTTTTGCTCAAGCCTGTGCAGGTAACAAAGAGCTCTGTGCAGAGAACCTGACTATACTGCTCTGCCACAGTCTCATTACTGCATGTAAAGGTAATAACAGAGAAAGAGGAATGCAAAGTGTCAGGTATAAAAAGGTGCTCAACTTCAGTGTTAAAGCTACAAAGGTGTTGCCAATAAAGGCCTAGTATATGACCTTATTATACAGTTTATTAAACTTCAGAGTAGCTTAGAAAGACCAAAGCCAGGCTAATACATACTAGTTTCAATGAAGTCAAGTATCAATTAAAACAAACCATTATTAACACATGCGTGATTAACAACCACCTTAAAAACTTATTTGGTCAAGCATTATTCCAAAACAGGCCTCTCTCAAAAATATTTACAAAGCAAAATATTTAATACTTAAATATCTCAAATTTGCAGTGAACATTCATTTTTAGCTCTTTATTACACTAGTATTTTGGGAAGTGTTTAATGAGGAGACTGTCCTAATGACACAAGTGTTCTTGAATTCTGTTTTTTGTTTCATTCAACCATAACAGAAGCCAGCTGCTGATGTTAGATGTGGATTGGCTTTGATGTTCAGCAAAACTTAGAAAATCCCCTTTCTACATCTCTTTCTAGTCCCATGCTTTATGGCCACAGCAACCGAAATCCACAGAGCCTCATATGTCTGACCTAACTGCTTGGTGGGGAGGGGTATGGAGGGAGCAAGAGGCAGCTCTCTGCAGACAGAGAGCATTTTTCTAAAACCACACAGTTTGTTAGTATATCCTGTGAGGGTGGTGACAAAATTGTTCAATAGGCCCTTTGTATTAAGCTTGTATTCCCCCCTGCTTCAGCACTCTCACTGATTGCTGCAGGCCCTAGCAGCTTTTCTTTCCATCACCTATTCTCCCCCACCACTTTCCCCAAGGTGACACATTAGCTAACTCCTGGGGTATTTTTCTGAAGGAATGTAGCTGTAGCTAGAAATAGGAACAGAACCCTTTGGCTGATAAAAAATCCCTGAAGTTTGTGTGATGCTTGGCTCACGCACTTACAGATTGCCAGATTGCAGCCAGGAAGGCGTTTCCCCCCAGGGCTGCCTGGCAGAAGTGCCTGGGCTGGGGGTCTCCCGTGCTTGCACAGACCCTGCCTTGCATCCAAGGCTCACCTGGAAATTTCCCTCAGCAAGCCCCTGCTGCTGCCATGCCCTGTGATGCCAATAAAGCTGCTGAGTCTCCTGCCTTCTTCCTGTGGCACACTAATTGTGACCACAGATCTTTTATCATGGGTTTAAGCTTGTTACAGGGTATTAGAAGTGCTGTGCAGTCTCTGAGAGGAGGAGCAGATGATGTCCCCCAGGCCTGCCTGGATTAAACTGCTTGTTACACAATTGTCAGTCTGACAGCCCAGTTGGTCCTTCTCTTGCTTGAGTTTCTAACTGGCAAATTGTGAACCCGCCCTCCTTACAAGACAAAAACATGTTCTCAATTTTTTGATGATTTCTTTCTTGTTTCTGTTTTTTTTTTTTATTTTCTCTAGGCAGTTCCTTCTATAGATCCACTTTTTTTTTTCTTCCCCTCCCAAATAGTGGTTCTCTTCAGAGATAAGGCACAAGCAAAATCAAGCTTAAAAAAACTCCAACAATCAAACAACTCATTCTATTTAAACAGACGGCTTAAAAACAATGGTTGAAATGCCTTATCATCCAATGTGGAACAATCTCTTTAAAAGGAAGAGCTGCATTTCCTAACATCACACATATAATGTGCAGAAGCACCGAAATTGAACATGGAATCCCATCACATAAATTATTCATTCGTTGTCAAGGCAGTTCCCTGCAATGTAAGTTTTGAATAGTTGAAAAGTTAAAAAGGTTTTAAAGTTTAGGAGTAAGAAAGGTTTTAAATACTTGTAAATGGATGTAAGGAATCAAGCTTCCCCTAGCTTCTCAGCAAGATAAACCATATGGATATTAAAACATGTTTATGTTCTGTCTGGAACTGTTTTCTTTTGCTAAAATATAGTCTTAACTCAGAATAACTAAGACAAATTTTTGTTGCTTTTCTCATAACAATAGAAATGAAATATTTGTATGGGATAGATTTATGCTGACTTCTAAAATGTAGGGGTAGTTTGGACACAGAACCTGAATACAGGAGATGGAAAAATTCTGGAATGCAGACTTTCCTACTTTTGATAAGACACGCCACCAAAGGACCTGACGTGCAGTTTCCTGTTTGCTTCATTTCAGAGAACAAAGAGATTGAAAAACATATTTGTGTACATAATAACACAACGTCAGCCATCTATCATTAAATGTTTTCTAGTCACATGACAATATAATGGCAAAAAAATTAAGCTTGTACATTTTAATAGTCAGTCAGAATAAATTATACTGATCTTTCCTTGCCACCCACTCCCTTTGTATACAACTCCATACATTTTGATCCATCTTTAGAATGTGTATTTCTGCACTGAAAAACTCTCTTGCTAAATAAAAGTCAAACGTTTCCAGTGAATAATAAAACTGTATGTTCATATCTTATGCAACACAGTGGCCAAAGATAGTCAATTAGATAGCACTATAACAAAAGATTAATTGTGAATTTCTGTATGTTAAGAATATTTCTATAAGGTCTCTGAATGTAGATTTAGAAAGAAAGAATCTACTCCTCTGGTTAAGCAGCAACAGTCAAAGAACAAAGTGTAAATCACTTATTTGGCAAATGCCACTTAGGGGTTTCATCTCAGACCAACCAAATTAATCACTGTATACTACTGATAAACAATGTACACTTTATGTACTGCTCTTTCAGCAGAAGCCATGTCTGCTGCACTGCAGTGCAGGCTGCCTATGGATTTCCATTTTACATGCAGAAAAGTTTCAGAAAATAGTGTTCTGGAGGCCAATCTAGGCTAGACTTTTCTAGTTTGCTCTATACAAGACTCAACCCCTGAAATGATTCCGTGTAAAACCTGGAGAATAAAGAGAAGAGCTGGCACTGTTGCACTTTTCTCCCGTTATACATTTCACATACTGGTGAAGGTATGGCTGCATGACTCCCCCTCTGCCTCTCTGCATGTTTGGTCAACACTCAGCAACAAGGCTCACCTCCTCAGGCAGCACAGCAGGTGACCCCAAAGTGTCTGCCTACAACCAGGTGTTAAAACCTTTCCTCCATTCAATTTGTGCAGGACAATACAGGGGCTTATTAGTTTTCTTTTCCAACTCTTCCCATTTAGACTATCAGCAAAGAGACTCTATGTCCAATACTAATTATACAGCAGGATTTAATGGTCTCCCCAGACTTGTTACGTGCCTGTTATAATAAAAGAGAATTTTATGTTGCAGTCTCATGAAGACTAAAGAAAACTGTAGGTTAGATCAAATAGGAGGTTTTGTTTAGATAACCTCTGTCATTACTTCCTAACAACCAGTGAGCATGCTCAAATACATCCAATAAATTCCCTAGAATTCTCGCTGGGGTAAAGAGGCGTTTCCATGCAAATGTAATGGTTCAAACACATGAAAGATGTTTGATTGCTTTTAGAAAAGACAGCAAGTCTCTTTTCTGGATTTCCTTTACAGGCTATTTATAGTTCAAATGTACTTTCCATATTCAGTTATTTAAAAGCAGAGGTTCTATCTGAAGGAAACAACACATTGGGGAGAGGCACTGTGCTACATAATCAGTTTTCAGCTGAGACTTCATTTACCATATGAACTAGTTTCACACAGTAAGACAACCTTATGACCAAACAAGACAAAAGAAAATCCCTCGTGGGTATGTAGCACTGATCAAGGGAGCTTCTTTTGCCAGAAAAGACAGTTTTAGCATGCCAGTTAGGGGGTTTCTGACTAGAAGGAAAATTGTGTTGGACAAACAATTCTGCTAGAATTGCATGAACCACATTGTTATGACAGGGAATTAATTTATTTTGTACTATAGTCTAGCGTAGCTCTATATAACAAAAGAATATATTATGGGATATATTTTAGTACTGAAAGGAAATTGCATCTTTACATAAAATGCTTTTCAAGTTAAATATATTTTTTTATTCCACTTTGATAAACTAATACTATAAATCATTGTTTTATTTTTAAAAAAATTCAGTCCTTTGTATTAAAATGCTGGATTTAAATAGATCCAGACAAAAAGACCCACAAAAATCTAAGTGATCCCAAGCTTTGTGACAGAATCCTCCTTCACAGTATTCCCATGGCAGAAGACAGACACATGTTCAGGGTTTATAATTTGAGACTGCTTCAACCTTTGCTGCAAATTTTAGTAAATATTCACTTAAGTTACTAAAGCATTTTTGGGGATGGGACATACATACAAACACTTAGCATAACCAACAGGGGAAACTTTTCTTTCTAATCTTAATAAAAACACCACCTGTGCTACAAAACAAACCCATAAAAGAGAACATACGCATTTTCTTGCAGGTCCCATATTGTTTCTGTAGCTATAGCAAAACAATGCTCTCTGTATTTTTCTCATCACAGCATATTATCATGCTGATCCTAGCTCTTGGAAAATGGGAAATTCAGAACACATATGTGAAATAAAAGAAAACACATATGTTTTAGATTAAGCCAATCTCAAGATGTTAGATCCCAAACCTGCTCCACAGAAGAGTGAAATGGGTATTAGTGCCATATGATAACTATTCAGTTTACGACTAGACCGTAAATTGTAACACGCTGTTTTTCCTAATAACGTGTCCTAATTTGGTTCCATCTCACTTCTGAGAGACCCTGTCTCATCAACATTTGTTCAGAGCTGCAGTCCCAGCACCAGTAAGAACTGCAGCTATTTTTCTGGCAGCCTACAGCTCCCTCATTTTATCCAAAGCTGAGTGAGATGGTGGCACTTGTTTGTTGAGGCCCAAGCAGGGAGCTACCAAGTTGCTTGACCTCAAAAGTTTATTGGGCTACAGAGGAAGTTGTTTCTATAGACACCTTTGGTTTGGGCATTCAATTAGGGTGTGGACAGTTTAAACATTGGACTTTTCCCTAGAAAACATTTTGTTATAAATTTACTTTGCCGTATCTATCTACCCCTTCTCTACTTTACTGCAGCTGAAGAATCAGACATATGAGATTTTCATACCTATTCTTACCCTATGTCTATCTACCTACAGAAAATAAAAATACTCATGTTTTATTGAAGTTCTTGTGACAGATTTTTATATTTTTGGTTCAGAGTTTAAAGGGGCTAGATCACCATATATTCCTTATAAGCTCTTTGTACCACCACCCCAGTTTTGAGTCAAATACAATTAATAATTTTCATAAAATATTTGTGAGACCTTACATACAGAGATATCTCTTGAGAACATATGTTGAAGTAATTAATAGACATTCCTAATTAGAATTACATAATTTGAAATAAATATCATTAAGCAATTCTTTATTATAATCAGGAGAGAAAAGGAAACAATAGCACTACATAGAGTCTTAGGTCCAGTTGAATATGGCTGGCAAGAAACCAGGAATTGCCAGGTTTATAGCATTTTTTTTGATGTTCCATAATATTTTTTTAATTTTTTTTTTTTTTTTTGTTCCACGTCAAAAACAAATGGACATCTCACAATCAACTAAAAATAAAGGAAGATTTAAGAGAAGAGGGTGACTTATTTTCTGGATCAAAGTTCAGACTTTCACTTGTATTACCACATGTCAGATAACTAATCCAAATACCTGGGTCTTCTGGGCTCCTCTGTTCCCCTTCTCCTTAATTCCAGCATAAGTCATCAAAGTAAAGAGCTTCCTCACAAGAAGATCTGTTTTCAAATAACCAAGACTAGTGGACAAGGTAATACTCAGTTAAAAAACATCTCACGAAGAATGGTTTAATTTGAAAAGGAGCTCTGGTCCAACTTCCTGCTCAAAACTTCATTTTGCTATAGGATTGGATTAAATATGGATACTGACAACGTTAGTACAGGCTTTTCTCATCCTGTGTTCCATAATTGTGTCCACCTCCTCATCCTTGTAACGATCAGAAATCACAGAGCTACAGAACAGACCAGGCTGAAAGGGACCACTGGAGTTCATCTCGTCTAAACTGCTTGCTTAAGCAGGAGTTCTCTGGTGGCTAACAGTAAATAATTTCAAGCCAGCACCTGTGTAATTCTGATTTTTATATCAAGTACTTGTTTCACATTATTCCCTAAAACATGTCAGCTAAAAGGGAGCCATCCATAGGTCTTAGACACACACAAGCACACCCATCAGCTGATGCTTTACTAAGATCATGTCTAGGTTGTGTGATTTCCACAGAAATCAAACACTTTTAGTGCCAATCACAAAATTCAATAGAAACTGTGAAGATATTATTTTTCCAGTAACACTTTATCACAAGTTTCCTCACCAAGTTTATTAGAATTATTAGTGTAAGCCAGCACTTTTCAGTCACTCAACAACTCTCCAGCTGCTCCATCGGGGAGTACTGTGAGGAACAGCTTGTACTGTGTTCAGAGGGGTCTGTGTAAAGAGGAAACACTGGTGAAATTGGCTTCAGCCCTGTGTTCTTGTCTTCTAGCACAGAGCTGGCCCAACATTTGGTCAGTGCTCTACAACTTTAGTACTCCACAATATTTATATAGCATTAAAATAAATTATATTCTCCAAAATGTCACCATTTGTACTGGAAAAATTCAGAATTTTAGCTATGTATTTTCAAATAGATCCAAGTGTCAACAGGGAACAACCGCAAAACAAATATAACTACACAGAGTTTATGAGCTGTTTGCAAACAATACAAGAAAACCCTTTATCCTACCCATTCAGTGAAATCAAGGAATAATAAGTACATGTGCTAAATCAAAACTACTTTCCGAAGGCCTGTTGGAATTTTATGTTTAGTATTGGGGATTTTGCTTAGTTTTGGTTTTGTTTAATGAGTAATTAACCAGTCCTTTATAACATCTATGTGATTTCAACTAATGTGTGTCAGCAATTCAAAATAAAGAGTCTGTCTGACAGCCCAAAATACTCAGACTTTGAGATTTGAATATGACCCATGTAGAATTAAAAAAAAATAAAATTAAAAAAGCTTCAACTACTAAAGTGTTGTCATTGTTTTTTTAAATGACAAATTAATGGGATGGAATTCAAGACACTTAATTATCACATTAGTTAGCCAGATGGTTTGTTTGAAATCCCAGCAAATAAGTATTTGAAATTTGCTTTAAGTTGGGCTCAATGAGTTAGCAAAGGCAAAGGACAGCAAGAGTATGCAACTCTCTTTTGCTTGCTGTAACAAATAAAATTTTCTCTGCCTACCCCCTTGAGCACTGTTTCAAAGAGAATTTATAGAAAAAGTGGCAGCTAAAGGAATATGAGTATTCCACAACCTTTCCTATGTCTTTGGTCACTTAACAATTGTGTTTCCTTCCCGACACTAAATTTTCACCAGTTATTCAAAGAAAGGGATTTTGAAGCAAACTTCCATAAAAACAGAGACTTTTTCTAAACCCAAAAAAAATAAAAAGGTCTCAATAGCCTGAACCATCTTTTTTCTGTCCCCTAAATGTTTTGACAACAAATAAGATTCCTTCTTGGATGACTTTATGGGTGGTGGGGAGGAGTCATCCATCAGCAACACCAGAGTAAGAACTGGTGGTATGGCTTGGCTGAGCTCTGCTGTTTCACTCTTGAGCGGCTGCTTCAAATGGTCTCAGCACTTTCACAGGAGTTTCCATTGGTGTCTGCTCCAGACGTGAGAAAAATCCATCAATTTCGTTTTCAAAATGTCAGAGCATGCAATAACTGCCTTTGCTCAAACAGCTTCTCTTAATAGAGAATGTTGAATTCTGTCTGGTAACTGCATCCTGAATAAGTTTGTCTTGGGAAACAAGTCATTATTCTTGGAAGATTTTCAGAAGTTTTTTGGCTTTCATAGGATGCCTGAGCTATGGACAGATACCATCTGCTCGTATAAGATCATACATCTCTAGTGTGTCATCGTACTCATGTATGAGGTATACAGACACAGAAGAGCTTCACCTTCCACCCCATCCCCACAGCAGAAGGGACAAAAATCTTGGTACTCATTTTCTTTGGGTGGTTGAATTAGAAGAGTTAAATGATAGTGACACAGAATTTCACTGCCTTTAAAACTTTTTTCAGATGACCCTTTAATAACAGAATTAGCACCTGGTGGACCCACCAAGGAGCAGCCCTTGGCAGGACTCCCTTCTCCAAAGTTACAGTACTGAGTCACAATGTGGGAACAGAGGATCTGGAAAACATGGCAACCAAAGCTATCTTATATACAGGCATAAATACAGTGGCCTTGAAAAGTGGTATTTCCAAACAGAGAGCTACCACAATTTTCCTTTCCTTACTGGAGATGTTAGGAACAGAAATATTAAATGGCTTGTTCAAAATGACATTGGTATCTCTGCCAGAGAAGAGAGTCATGTCTTGCTTCCCATATTTCAGACCACATACCTCTTGGATATCTGCCCAAAGAAGTTAAATCCCTTGTTTTATGTATTGCTCTGATGTAGCAATTGGTGAAACTTGAAACAAAACATAACAACCAACCTCAAAAATTCAAATCCCAGTGATTTTCAACGAGACTAACATTTTTTAGCAATGAAACACAAGTACTTTGAGGTGTTGCCCAAGAGGATCAGCACATGGAAATATTAACACGAGCAAAACATTAACTAGGATTTCCAGTAAAGACAGCATAGTCGATTTGGTTCTTGGTATCAAATAGCAACATCTGCACTATGGTAGGTATATACTAGCCCCATTACTTTCCTCCTTCACACAAAAAGCAGATTGTCGGTATGAGAGAGAATGTTTCTGGGTCAGGACATTAAAGTCAAGCTAATGCATACCAAATGCATGATCATCTGTGTTTTTTTATAGTTCTGGGGTCGTCTGCATTGTAGAAAACTTACTTTTCCTAAGATTATTCTTGCAGAGACTGAATATCATAAAGAACTGCAGACTATCCATGTTCTACCTTACCCTGGGTCCTCCTCTTCAGCTGGCATAGATATGCTCAGATTTTTCTAGTCATGACAAAACTTTTAGGCTCTCTATTACCATTCAGGAGCCTTTTTCTAAGCAACTGTGCCATGGTCTCCCCCTTCCAAAGACCGATGACAAAACAATGTGGTCTAAAATGCACATGTGCCTCCTTTCCTATGACTGTAGGCAGGAATAACCAAAGTCATCTACAGCAGAAGTACAGATTATTTTGCAAACGAAATTGCCTATAAGTTCCTGTCTAGTGCTGCCTTGAGATCCTGAATACCGAAGATGATCAAAATATTCCTGCCTGGCATCATTAGGTTTCCCTTTCTCAGTTAAGCCCCCCAGCTTCTCACCATAGCACAGTTTGCCAGTTTTTGCCTCCCAATATGTGTGAACTGTCACATCTCTACCTTCTTCATCCTTTAGCATACGAAATTATGCAGATTGCTCCTAGATAAAATGTATGTATACCTCTCAAATTAGAAACATTTATCAATGCAGCGTGCCACAAGCAGCTCAAACCCAACTATTATAAATTACGTTATGGAAATACATAGCTCATAGAGAAACATGAGGTTGGCACTACAGAGGGAGCATGAAAAAAAGCTTGAACAGTTGAAACTGCTGTAAACTAGAGGGTAGTTAGTTTTTTGAGAGTGCTTTTGAGACACGTTGTTACTTCAGAATGTGTCTAAAACCACACCATCCCAAGTGCAGCTCAGCTTTGCTGTCACTGAGGAGGAGAAGCTCCTGTGTGATTGAGACACCAAGGTTTAGGTGTCCCTGAGAACAATGAGATGGGGCTTCTACTTGGGGTTAGGATGGGGACAGGCTGCTTTTTATAGACAAATGTCACTCTAAGGTGGTGGGAAAGAAAAAAATCTAAATTCTGCAAAATTATGACCAAAGATATGACTGCAAAACTTGATATCACACATGAACACACATTCACTACACAAGACAGAATTTACTAAATGTTTCTTCAAAATATACAGATTTAAAAAAAATAGTGGTCACCATTGCCTTGGAAAGGACAAAAGCAAAGATGAAATATCTTGCCTATGGTGATGTAAGAGGTCAGTAACAGAAGTAGGACTATAAAATGTGCCATCAGTTAAGTGAATCATGTACTACTCTTATAAACTATAATATTGCTTCACTTAAATCTCACTTGAAAGAAAAATATTGGCTTAAAGTGTATGCTGGTCTGCTTTGTCTCCAAATATATACTTCAAAGAAAGGTTGAAAATATTTATTCCAAGGGTGCCAGTGGGCAGAATAGAAGCAGAATAGCTACCAACCATATGTCGTGAGATATAAGTGTTGAAGTTATTTGATGGCAGAGCACTGGACATTTATATGGGAAAAATTGTCTAGTTTTTGAGACAGACTAAGGAAAGTGGGGGAAGAAAGAGGAACACTGAGCTGTCAGCTCACAGCCCCTGCAGATAACTGAATGACTCCAAGTCACAGGGAGCTTTTGCCCAGCCCTTAACGCAAAATAACTGAAAGAATAAAGAAATTGCATGACTGGGGGCAGGGGAGCTAGTTACACTCAGCAATGGTTTTAAATGTAATTTTTCAGAAGTTTCACTGGCTGCTGTTTATTGGCAAGCAGATTTGTAATAAATTATGGAGCCATATTCTGTTTCAAAAATCAAAGATTCACTGTTTTCTTTCATAGTTTGTGTTTTTCACTGCAGTTTGAAGGCCATCCTATATAAATTTGATTACGCATTTGCAATTTATTGTTTCCCTACTGTTAAACCCGTCTTTTCTGTGAAACTGCTGAGCCTTTGAGAGAGAGCTGTTAAAAGACTGCAGCTAATCAGTCCTTTTTCTGGAAGGACTCTCTCAGCTAGAAATGAGGTATAAGATCTGTGGCTTTCAAGTTCTACTGTCTAAATTGTTCTTCCGCAACAGCTGGAGAAAATGCTTTCAAGAGTTTTGTGCTTCTTCCTGTGTGGTGATGCAGCTTTCCTCTAACGACTATTTCCCATCAATACCCACAGACACCTACCTTCTTAACCACTGCTTTAACGGTCTCTCACCACTTCCACCTTTCCGGAAAAAAAAAAAAAAAAAGAAAAAAAGAGAAAAAACCCACTCATCTGGGAGAAGGTTTACAAATATCTGCACACCAGGCTGTTGAAGGAGATATCTCAAAGAATTTAAAATTAGGTGTACAATTCTTCTCTAGTGAAAAAAAACCCCAAACGGTCCTGAGTGTGTGGAGGCAGCAGATGTGACCAAAAAGTTCAGTATATATACCCCTTCCAATGCTAAAATTGCAGTGATCTTACTGAAGACTTCACAGCAAGAAAAAAATAAGTGCTCTTTTTCCTTGCAGTATAAGGTGAATAGCTAATACAGTTATATACAGTACATTTTTCTGAATAATCCCATATTCTTTGAATTACAAGAAAGTTAAAAAAGTATTTCTCAAAACCGACAAAATTCATGAAAGCTCTGGTTTTTCCAAGAGCCTCTATCTACTGACTTTTCTGGGAAATTTAATGTTTGTTTCATTTTCCAGAGGACTCTGGAAATCCACTCAATTGACAGCTTAAACTCACACTGCATTAAAAATAATTAATAATTTATTTTAACCTTATTAGGGCAATTATTCAGGAACACAGTTATTCAAAATCGCAGTAAAATATTTAACTAATTGGTGTTTCTTTAGGTAGTAACTGAGAGTATCATAAGAGCCCAGAAAAATCAGTGTGTACTAATAGTGACATATACTCTAAATTATTACAGATATTGTACACTCTCTCATCTGGATTAGGTATTTGTTAGGAAAAAAAGAACAAGGACAGCTGCAGCAGAAGAACATGTACATGACACAGTTTAGTAACTGGTCATATAGACCATTATTTCATGGAATATTCCCAAACTTCATTCGGGGTAAAAGATGATTACACAATTCAAAAATTCTAAACTGTCACCTGTTTTTAGACCCATCTCTAATGAAAATACAAACCAGTTTCCACACAGAATGTTAAAGGTCTCCACCCCCACCCTTGAAAAAAAGAAAAATGCTTTTATTTAAACCAAATCATGAAGATAGTGATGACAAAATGTCAGAGAACTGCATTTATAAAATCCGTTAATCAGTAGCTAATTCTGAAAATGAATATAATACAAAGTTGCTGATATCCTCTGACCTCATAAAGCACAGGCTGTTAACATCACTGGGAGAATGTTAAGTAGATAGCCTGCAAGGACTAAGGTTGAAAAGTACTACAGAATTATTTACTGAGTAGTAAGGACACTGTCTTCAATCAAGGGGAAAACAAACATTAAAAGACCTATTTTAAAACTTTTTTCCAGCTGAAAATAGAAAGCTTTTCACAACCACAGGATTCCACTCAGTCAAATTAATCATAGGGAGGAGTGGATTAAATTTAGATTAAAAGTAAATAATTTTTACCAGAAAGGTTATCTCTGAGGTATTCATGAACAAAACAGAAAAATGAATGTTGAAAATTTATAGAGAATTGTCTAAGAACCTATATCCAAACAGCTCAGTGCTTTGGCATTAAAAACCATGCCTCAGCTATGGTTTGTGTGGCAGCCAGGAGCAATCTCAAGGTTGGTCCCTATGGCTCTGACAGACTCAGAGGGGAAAAGGACACTCTAATCAGTTCACGTTTATTAGCAACCCTTGATTATGGAATTGTTGTGCCGCTGCACAAACACAACAGTCAGCATCTCCTCTCCCTCCCACAAAAACCATGACAAATGCATTAATAATAAGACTGATAACACTGTTGTTATGTTGCTAATATTACTAAGTGTGCTAATTCACCTGTGGGCTTTTATCCTAAAGGCATCCAAACTTCTGGAGCAATATACCTTAACCTTAAAATGAGATACTGCAAATTCAGTGTGTGTGGCTAGAGCATGGATTCAAGTATATTAATTCCATTTTTGTTAGAGGTTCCCTATTACAGGAGTGCAGGAAAAATAAAAAGTGGAATTTGTAAAGAAAGAGGATAACACCAAATGTTAAGTGAACAATTAAAATCTAAGTGGAAATTCGCAGTTAATTCCATTATTAGAAAGCTTTTCATGGTCTAAGAATAAAAACCATTTGGGCTTACTTGACAGCTCCAGCAGTTCAGAAAGTTGTTTTGGATGCTGATTTGGGACAGTCAGTAAGAGAAAAAAGGCTGAAGAACTAAGTGTAGGAGGGAAGAAAGAACAGTATCTAGAACCACTCACAAAAAGAAGCAACAAAGACAATAACGTAAGTAGGTGACTATTTTTATTTCCTCTACTTATTTGGGAGAGTATCTCAAAGGAAAAACTGAAATCCCAGGTTTCTATTTTTTCACTAGATTTTTTTATCAGGTAAATATCAGAAAAGATCATCAGCAATGTTTTTATAGAATTTAGTGAAAATAGCTTTACTTCTACTTCCTAGTTTGATGTTAAGGCTGTTCATCTATTTAATGTTTGTCTTTAAACATCAGGCAAGTTCATCCTATGGCTTATGTTTTCTTTTCACTTTTCTAATTCATAAAACATCTCATTTTTCTTTACAGGGAAGAAATTAAAATGTGATAAACATTCAAATGTAGAATATGTAAAAATTTTTTCTACTGCAAAAAGCTGATTTTCTGTGTTTCTTATTCTCAGAAAAGCAGTTACTTAATTTTTGCCAGTTTTATAGTTTTACAGCAACTGAAGCTATGGATATGACCTAAATTCGATTCAAAATTTTAATTTAGACACTAAGAACCTATTTAAATATTTTGGTTTAGTTAGAAATTTTATTTCATAATCTTTTTCATGTAATGAGTACATTCACTAATTATAACAGACCTTAAAGACTATTTTCCTTGCAAAAATCTTAAAATTACCACATCTTAATTAAACTGTGATGCAAATAGCCTTGTAAAGAAATGGACAGCTTATGCATTTTAGTTCCATTTTTTAACAAATGACCACACAAACCACTAAAATTAGAAACAGTTCATTGTTTGTAACAAAACAAGAACCAGATTTCAGCACACACATTCCAAAGTAAATATATGCCCTTATCAGACCATAAGCATTTGATTGTTTCTTTTTAAACATCACTAAGAGCTTGTTTGGAAAATTCACATCCATAGATATGCATGTATTTTTCAGTGTTCACACCAAACACCAGCTTGTCAGCTCTCACTCTTTGCTTCTCTCCCTTCATGAGAAAATGTGCACTGAGACAAATGTCCCTGTCCTGTCCCCAGCTCACCAGGGACACACCACAAGGCACTGGGTGTCACAGCTTTCATCCTGCACCTCCAGACTTCATGCAAACTCATTTTGCAACATTAAGACAGAGTTTAGATTTTGTAAACAATATTAGTATAAAAGCATTAAGATTATAAACCAAACTTGTCTCATTTCTGTGCCAGCAGCTGCAGTGAGATGAGGAGCTTTCCCTGAGGCTCCTTTCAGGCCTCACTCACTGCTCCCCATGCACTGCAGTATTCAAAATTTATCCCTGCTTTCATGGGTAACGACAGCATCAGCTGATAATATGCCAAACCAATGGAGCCTTATTTCATTCACTTCAGGGTAGCTTAAAGTCTTGACTTACGGGGTTTTTGGTCTTGGGCTGAGAAAGCAGGGCAAAGACTGAATTTTACTGTTCACACACTTTCTTTTGTAGAGGTGACAGAGCATTAGCAGAGGCAGAGATACACACATTTTTTGAATGTAAAAAATTTAACATGCATAATCCAAGGAGACAACACAGTAACTTGAATAGAATCCATTCACACAGGCAACTGAGTAAAAATAATCAGTCCATATTGCAGCTATTCTATGCCACCATCTGTATCTGATCTTTATATAGATGGATGATACATTGACTCCTGCAGCACTGCTCCAAAATCTCATGGCAGAGAGAAAACTTTAGTTTGTCTTTCAGCTGTCTCATCAAAACAGCCTTCAGCCAGCTCCAGCCCTCCAACACCACTAGAAGGTGCCTGACAACATCGCTGCAGTTTTAGGGTGATTTATCCGAATGGTACCACAAGAAAAATCCATAAACAAGGTGTGCAACTGCCCAACTATAGGCTATAAATGTGACAAATTCCAAAATAACTTGCTGTTAAGCTTCCTTTGAATGCATACTTTACAGTGGATGAATTCAACCCCTGGTCATTCACATGGACAGATGCTACTTGCAGCCCTCACTGTGTGAATCAAGTCAGGACCAAAGTGCCTCATGCTTCCACCTGCCACCCCAACAACTGAAATCCAGAGGCACAAAATTCCTAGCAAGGAGGGTCCCAAGAGTTTCTGCTACTCTACTGTATATTTAATGTTAAATTTTCTACCTCAATTTATTCATCTTTGATGAGGAAATGGGTCACTGGTAACAGTTCACTAATTCGCACTGGTTGCCAGGTTGGCATACACAGCTGAAAAAATACAGAGTTGCTTTTTTTTTCTTTTTTTTTTTCCTTCCTTTCCACCCCTTTTAAACACAAACTAAAAAATATTACCTTTGTATTACACAAGCAATCCCTTTCCTGCAGAGTCTAGAGTTGTAGGCCTTCCATCAGTCTTTTTCACCACACTTTTAAAGCCACTTCAGCATTAAGGAGCTCCATAACTGCACAGCAGCTGGCTGGCTGCCAACCAGCTGCAAAACAAACGCCCCTTGTATTGACATTAGAGGTTCCTTGATCATATTCAATAAAGTACCTTTGATGTTAGCACTATTGGCTAATATCATTTTACAGGATTTTGAGGGAGAGTTTATCAAATCCTTAAGACAGATCATGGAGCAAAAAAGGACCCTCTAGCATCAGAAAACAACAAAGTTTGTGTTTTGTGAGGTAAAACCAGTATTTATAGGTGGGAAAATGTCAAAATACACACATCATCTGTGATTCACTGTTTTTTGGTGTAACATTTGGTGAACCACGGATCTCACTTTGTCTGGCAAAACCCAAGTTTGTGCTCTCTTGTTATCCAGCCTCAACAAAGAAGTCCCCATGGGACACTAAACAAACCAGTTGTGCTTGGGTGCCTTTCTGTCACTCCATATCCTCCTGACTGCCATCCCATATCCTCCTGACCTTCCTTCGCTATAGCCAGGCAGCTGCCTCCTTCTTTGCCTTCCTGGCAGATTTTCTGCTTTCAGAGCAGTCTGTCACCCTGCCCACAATGTGGCACTTCAACACTTGGCAGGTTCAAAGCAAAACCTCGAGTGCTCTGGTACTATGGGCTGTTCGGTTAAGTGAGACCTCTTCAAGTACATGAAACTGTAAAAGCAGAGACTGACAGGCCTCCAAAAAGCTTCCAAAACCAAGGGGACACTGGCCCAAGGGAAAAAAAATAGGTGGTACAATACACAGTGCCTTGTTTCAGAGTGCTCTGAGAGGAATGGCCCCTGCAAGGGTAGAAATCTTTCCACATCCTTTACTGAAAGATGGAAGGTGTTCTAGGTTTTGGTGATGGTGGTTTGGGCTTTTTTTTCTTCCATTGCTTCATCTTTTTCTCTCATCTTTAGTTTTCTGTTCCAGTGTGGGAAATACCCCAGGGGATCCAGCTGCTTGTCCTCTTTTTCAGCTATTGAAATATTTCACCTTTCCCAGTCCTTTAGACACAGAGCAGCATCTGACTAAATGTTATGACCTGGAAGATTCCTTCCAGCACGAAGCTGAAGGAAGCAACTTCCTTAACATCCCAGCCATCTCCTTTTAGTGTGGGTGGGACAGGCCTGTTCTTAAGCAGGTAAAATGATCCTGCTGGAGGGGTGGGGTCGGTGTGCTGTGGTCTCAGGCTTGCCTCCAGCACTGCTTAGCAGCAAATGCCAGTGAAATGTGTAAGCACCAGTCAGTCAGTGATAGCTTTTCTATTATACTCCTCTAGCCTGCAATAACCAGAGGTTTATTTGCTCACAGATATCTAAAAATTTTTCTGCCTTGATTTTTTTAATAACAGAGGGAAAAGGCAGGAAAAGGCTATCACATATCATTTACATGAGAAAATAAGATATTATATTTCATTTTTGTGAAAACACACATGCACAGATGGACATGATGATCACCTTTTGAATGCTGGGTTATGCTCTCATATTGGCCTGGCTTACTCAGGGAGGCACAGTGATTCCATGTCATTAGACAGAGCCTCACATGAAATAGCTGATATTATTCTATTTCTCGGGCCAGCTCTGCCCTCCTTCTCCCGTTTTGTCAGGCCAGCTCAAGGACTGCTGCCTCTTCACTCCCACCACCAGTCCACATTCAGGGATATTTTCACTTTAGGCTCAGCACCTCGAGCACTCTCGGCTCTGCTGCACCTTCTGCTCTGGGAGAACAGACTGGGCAACACTCCTCGCTTGTCAACACCAGTGGGAAAACCCCCAGCCCTGCAGGCCCTGAGAAATGACTATTTTATGTCAAGGACAGAGGCACTAGAAATGGGCTTTCAATAATAAAAATATTTACTTATAAATCTGCACACTGGGTGAAACACCTGTATGTCTATTTACCAGCTGGCTGTATGAGATGTTCAGCCTAATTGATTTCATGCCCTAAGGCAGATATTTTAAACTAATTAATAGATACATAAACTTTATTTAGACATGAACTGTTCAGGTTATCACATTGCATCAAACCAATACTCAAACAGCAACTCAAAATATAATCTTAGCAGGGAGGAACTTCCCAGTGCCACAGCCTCCAAAAGCAGTAATATTTCTCATCCCTGCATTTTTGTGTCATTGTGCTCCTTTACCAGCTACATTCTTCTAGTGAATGTTTTTTCAAGCTATTTTACACTCACTTCAATAAGCTTTTCCAAAATGTTATTGTTTCTTTGAAATAGAAAATCAAATAATAGAATAAACTATGACCATACTTTGAAAAAAATTCCCATAAATGGATAAAATTACTAATTTGTGAATGAACTGATTAGTTACTCAGCTCCACAAAGAAGTTAAAAGTGTAAGATCACCAAAATGTTTTAAACCACAACTATGACTCAGTTGCTTTTAAACAATGTGTGTTCATTAAATAATTAAAAGCTGTCAGTTCTTACTAAAATTAATTTTTGAGTGTATATATAAACAAAAAAGAGCCTAAGATTTAAAAGCAAGTTTCTTTAGAAAAGGAGGAAAGGAGACATAAAGAGTAGCCAGAAAATTATGCAGATGGAAAGAAATAAAATAATTCACACAACAGTGTTATCTCAGCTCTATAAATTAAATTTAACCATCCTTTCCAAATATTCACATTTAATACAAGTATTGAGAGGAATGAAATCAGTTGAGAGTTCTTAAGAACTCAATACCTGGGTATTTTTTAAAAGATTCATGTTCCTAGACCTCATTTATGTCCCCTTGGTAATCAGGGAGGTGAAAGAGTCTACAAGCTTTACAAGCAAAAATGGTATGGAAAGCAAGTTCAAAGGCACACATGTGAGCATTCTTACAAAGTATTCAGGTTCAGCAAAACTGTTTGCAATCTGAGCACTTATGCACTTGAAGGACAGAAGCATCATCACAAAGATTAGCGAACCATCCTAATTCAAACAGCACACCAATTGCTGGCACAGAACACCTCATGCTTAATTCAGACAGAGAAGATATCGCCCTCCAGCAGCTCTAATGCTCCCCAAATAAACATCATATTTTGGTAAGCAATTTTCTGAGTGTTTGAAAACACTTTCAATATGGAAAATAACCTACAGGAAAAAGGAGAGAGGGTGGCAGTTGAGCTGTAGTAGAAAAAAAGATAAGGAACATGAATCCCTGAAAGTGTCATTTTTACAGTATTTAAGAAAGGGTATAGAGGCATAAAAAGGAAAAATTTGATACAGCAGTATCAAATTGCCTGGACCTGCTATAATCATTAATGATTTTAGCTGTAAAAAAAATTCACATGACCAAATGATGTCTCAAACCATTGGTCCCTGTTTTACATGAAATCACAGGTAAATATATTGTGTAGCTTAAAGAATATTTATAACTAATTCTAATTGTCAAAGATAATTTGAGATCTAAAGAGCTGAAGTGTCTGAAGGAGCCAAAGAATAGTCCTTGCAAAGACAGTTTCCAGACCAGTCACTGGGAGAAGAGAGGTTTTTAAAGAGCTGAAGTCCTGATACCTCTGAACAACTTCGTATGTTCGGGCTGAGATAAATCAGAGCAAGCAGTGTTTGCAACAATGGAAGAATAGCATTAACTCTTTTAAAATACTTTAAAAGTTTCCTGCGTTTTTGTCCATTTCCAAATGTGATTTTCAGTGTATACTAATATTTTAATAATTCTGTCTTTACATGTCTGAACCCCACTGCTGATCAGACAGAAAGAAAAAAGATCCTCCTCATGTCAGATATAATTTGGATAAAGCATTAGGAACAGAAAATTACAAAAAGTTTAACAAAAAAGATAATCACATTTTAAGCATTATTATTTCAGGCAATCCAGAGGCATCTCTAACTTTTATGAGACTTGCCTTCATTACAGGTATTTAATGTTGAGAATAAGATGCCTAATTTCAGTTTTCTCTTCAAGTCTTTACATCCTTTTTCTTTCATTTTCTTTCAATAATCCTATAAAATCAAAGGATCACTAGTGACTTTGCACATTGCTCATATCTGACAAACACTAATACTAAAAAAACCCTCAGCATTTATTTGAAAACTGGATGCATAAGAGAAGGTTTTAAAAAACTTAAAATATTTGCAGTATGGACATTTAGTTCTTCACATAGCAGTGAACCTGTGAATTTCCTTTTTACAGCTGCAAGTTAATATGACAGTCAAATTTATGTTTACAAACTACAGTTAAATATTAAACACAAGATAATGTTATTGATGGAGTTTTATAAGACAGCACAGTTGTGTTCATTAACGCAACAACATTAAAGGCGAGTATTTTTGCTTCTTCAATGTGAGAAGAGTTTTTGATTTCACATAATAAAAAACTGAAGCCAAACAACCTGGGTTTTCTTTTCAAACCTACCCTATGTTTTTCTAAAATGACAAATTTAACCTTCAAGGATGTGTATGGCATAAAAGAGGCAGTCAACTGGTAGTTTACTCTGCTTTTTATAGGCACATTACTCTCTATTTTCACTGAAAAAGGCCACACATGCTATTTTAAAGTCTGGTGACTCCAGGCTTTTTAGTGTAAACCCTCGGCCCCTCCCCACCTCCTCCTCAAATCCTCAGACTGTCCAGTGACTTGAACAAGTATTGCTTTTTCTGCCCAAGCATCTCTCTCCTAAATCAATACACCAGGGTGAAGGCAACTTGTCATTTCCTGTCACAGGATACCCTCCTAAATTACCCTTTTCTTTTTAAGAGTTCAGCAAATTGTGTTTCAAGAAATGACCATTTTTATTTCCTTTCTGATTTAACATGTTAAAAATAAACACCAGCCATATTGCTCATGAATTCCAGAGCCAGATGAGAGCATTGTAGATCAAAAATAAACATCAAATTATTTCTTCTCCTAGCTATAACAAGTTATATTTGAAGTCAAAAAAGAAAGCAATCTTTAGGTGGGATATTTTTTAAGATATTTACAAAAGTAGAAAAGGAACCTGAAGAAATTACAGCAAACTCTTTTCCCCTAAGAGTTTATGTTGGAGCATGCGTTCTTGATTGATAAAAAACAAATGTCCACAAAAATGCTTAATATAAATGTTCAGATTTAAACTGTCATAAGCTGAAGGGTGTTGAAATTAAAACTAGTTAAAGTTACAGGCTTTCACACCAAGATGTTTCACCTTGGAGTTCATGTTTTAGATGAGGAATTACCACACATGCTGTACTGTTTGCACAGTTCTCATCTCAGAGCAAAAGTTGCAGCCAGAAATTCCATGCAATGATATTAAGAAAGGAACTGAAAAATTGGGTTCTTAGTTGAGTGGCCAAACCAAAACCTTTTAATAAATAACAGGTTTAGCTCAAATGATGATAGAATGTTTTATTTGATTTTCAAACTAACCTTTATTAAACCTTCATTTTGATTATGAACAGTTTCAAGCTATAAATGCCTGGTTTTAAGCCTGGGATAGGGGCTGGCCCATGCCACAGGGTTGACGTGCAAACACAGATTTAGGGGACACATAGAATGCTTTGGGTTGGAAGGGACCTTAAATACCATCTAATTTCAACCCCTCTTCCAGAGGCAGGGACATCTTCCACTGGATCAGACTGCAGACAGAAAAGGCATTTTATACAGTCCTAAAAACCTTGGCATGGCAAATGGAGGGCTCCAGTGCAAGTTCCCTATCTCTAACTCCACTCATGCTAACACATGTTTAGCCGCTTATATGTGAGCAATTTTGTTTCACTCATTTCCATACATAGTTAATTTTATGTCTGTTGAGATAATTTTAGAAATATCTAGGGTTTAAATCAAAGAAAGTCATTAGTAATCATCCAACCAAAATTACAGCTTTTAAATGTTTGTTCTGAGGTTAAAATAAAAACACAGGGTGTTCAAAATTCTTCCATTTCTCAAATCTAACCAATGCCGAAAAAGGAAAATGAAACAAGGCCTTATTTTGCTTACTAGAATTCCTTAATTTCTTCATTATTTTACATCTGTTTTATAGCAATCTTTCACTACACTTGAGACTCAAATGTGGTGGGGCCAAACCAGTGGTCATTCTACTTTAAATCATACAACGAAGTATTGACTCTGCATATCTTCTTTCTTCTTATTTTGGAAAAGATAGACAATAAAGGTTCAAAACCCCTCTACAATCTGCTTCAGCATAACAGCATCAATGTGAAAAGTAAAATGACACATGCCAATACAGAACCAGCATGCCGTGGCCGGAAGTGGGAGGGAGCAATTGACACCAATGTGATGCATCTAACATACTCCGTTTATTGTTGTACATTACACACAGTTATACAGTTCTCCCGGTCCCGTCCAGGCGGTCGTGTCACTCCCCTATTGGCCCCAAGTGTATACTTCATACTCTCTATTGGTTATAGGTGGAACGTGTACTTTCTCTACTGGTCTCAGGTAGGTAAGCTGCGTGTCCCTTGTTCTAAGGCCTATGTACTGTTACAGGGCCCTTAGGGCCCCAGCACCAGCATACATTTAAATCAGGGATGCTCTGCACCTTCCCTAATGGACCTCATTAGCTCAATCAAGTTTTACTGTTCAGTTGCTTTAGTCAGTTTCTGAGGTCTCTAACCAGATCTCTCATCAAAGGGATTTTTCTTGTTAGATATGTTGAAGATTGTTGAACATTAATCTGAGTGTAGAAGATTCCTTGTTTTAGAGAAGCACACAATTTACAAAAAGTAAGCAAAAGCATGACTTTGCCACATGTTGATTAAGGTTGAGGAAACCTGCAAATGTCCTAAAATTAGACCCTGACTACCACTGTATTTTTCACCCTTACTGGGTTTGTTTAGGTCTCACACATGACAGATCTTCATTACATTGGCTATTCCTTCATTATTAATGAACAAACACTCTGATTTTATCCCCTTTCCTGTATAAAGGGCCTCATGAAGTTGCAGACTCTGCTTTTCTTCTCTGAGGCAACCAAGGTCATTATTAACACATCTGAGGGGGTAAATGCAGTGCCCAGTGTGCTTACTGCTGCTGCTTAGGTTTGGTAGTGGTGAGAATTCAGTAAAAGCATCACTGCTGCAACACTATAGGAAACTTGAACATTGGTGTTTCTTTCCCTTACAAAGTAAAAGAAAAGCTTTAGGGTAAAATGCTGCTTTTCCATTAAGTTCTGTTCCCAAATATATGAAATACTGTAAAAGCTGCAGTGGTTTTTACTAATTTGGTCATTGTTAATTTACAATCAGATCAAAAGGTATGATTAGGTGTTTGAACTTTCTCTTTCCCCATTGCTATATTTCAACTAATTCCACCAAAAAATGGTCAACTTACTCTCTTTAAATAAAGCTAACAACTTGCTAAAAAAAAAAAAAAAAAGAGTTGAATAGTTTTCTATTTGGATCCAAAGTACAATGAGGTCAACAAAAATATGCCCATTAAGATTAAACAGGCTGTGGCACAGACATTGGTATGGTAATAACAAGACAACCAAGAAATATGGAAGTCTTTCACAAAGCTTGGAGCATTTTACATCAGATTTTACCATTTATCATGTTAACATATGGATATCAATCACTTAGAATACAAACAAGAGGCATTACAGTATTCCACTGAAGGGACTTAGATATTGAAGTTTTTAATTGATTTGATGAGGGGCCTGCACTTTAAAAAGTCGGGAAACCTAAACAGATAAAAATCCCATTATAATTTACATGGATGAGTGTGAACCTTAACTCAGAATAATCACACACAGAAACATTCAGAGACACTTCGTATTTCACCTTTATCTTTACCTGCACAAATCTCAGATGTTTTGCTGACAAATCTCAGATGTTTTGCTAGTTGTTTCTGCCCTTCCCTTTCCATGCTCTTACCTTTGCCTCTACACTGGTCAAGCATTAATTCCAATAGAGGTTAATAAGTGAAAAGTCCTAACTTGAGTTTCTTTGAAAATTAATGTCAAAGAAAATAAATTTGGATTATAGTCACTCTTTAAATATCAGAAGATTTTAGATTTTATTCTGAACATGTGTTAGCTTTAATTTTTAACTTCAAGTGACAATTTAGAAAGAATATTTTAGCGAAGTAAAAAACTTCATATGGCCCTTAATTTTAAATAATGAAAAATTTCTTTGACTTTAATGAGATCCCCCATGCAATTAAGACCAATAATACGAATTGCATGTCCTAGATAGTTCATGAAAAGGTTTCATCCTAGCATGTCCACAGTAAGCCACTTCTCCACGCTGGCATGTCAGGTTCTGTCGCTTATTTTCCTTTGCTCATGCATGCGAATGTATAACTAGCATTTTCAAATCAGCACAATCATTTGTCATTAACATGTAATATTTATCATAATTATTTTAAAGTCAAAGAAGCTGTCAATGCAATATTAATGGACTACTTCTAGCATGGCTATAATAATTTCTGAAATTATAACTTGTGCATCAATGGGTATCTCTGGCATCAGGTAGAGTGATCAGGGTCTCAGACTGCAACAACCAGCTGCATTTGCCATGGGCTGATTCACCTGCTGCTAGCCACACACCAATAAAAATCACTAACACAGTAGCTCAACTTCCAAATCCAGAGCGCTCCTGTGTAATCCCCTCTTGCACTGCCAGCAGCACGCAAAATAAATAAATGAAAATCTTACCCTGCTTAATGCTAGTCAGAAGAAAAAATTATGCAAAGGTGTGGTAGGCCAGAATCAAAGAAGTTTAGACTCTGGGATATTGCCTACAATTTGCAAAGTGAACGTTTTATTTCAATTTTGTTTTAAAATTGTTGTTAAGGAAAAAACCAATCTGCCAGTGTGTTCCTCTTTGAAGAGGTCCCAGAAAGCACATAAACACTTGTTCAAAATATTTACTCACTGCTGTCCACATTTCCATTTCTGCCATGTTCATTTTGTAGCTCTCCTCCATTTTTCAGACCTCCCACTTTTCCTCTTTTATGGCTATAAACACTCAGTGTCCTGACTTTTTCTTCCCAGTCATCACCCTTTTCTACTGAGAGGTTTCTCATTACCTCTGAGGCTCACTCTGCACAGACAGCTTCCATGCTGCCCTCCCCACCCCAGTGCCAGTCAACTGTGCTAAATCCAGACATTCCAGATGCCACAGATACTTGTCCATTACATTATCTCCCTTCAGCCCATCTGCTAAAATCAAATTTGCTGGATCGGGGACTAAACAAATGCTTCCCCTTCCCTGGCCTCTGGTAGTATTAAGCCAGCTTAGGGTCAGTAATAACAACAAAACTTTGAACTCAGGACTTTTGGTTTTGCATGAAGATGCCCAACTCAACAAATTAAGTTTAACTAAACAATTGAGCTCTCCTGTCATATTAAATACTGTTACAGTGTTGAAAAATATTTAGAGAAAATAATCTTTGCACTATTTTAGGACCTGAAAGACCTAACGTTCAAAACCTAGAATGGAATACGAACTTGTTAACAAATAAATAGTAGCAGTATTTATCAATGCAGTTATCTTTGTAGTCCTCAATAACCACACTGCTATTTTGTATACACATGTACTGCATACCATCTGCTGATGTTTATTTTAATTCACCAGGAAAGGCCTGTGTTTAAGTTGGAATTTAAGTGACAGAATCAGAACAAAAGAAAAAGGGCAGCAGAATAAACTGAATAAATTCCAAGTCTGACTTGTAAAGGCAGACAATATAAAAGCTATAATCTTAGTTTAATCCCCGCACTTTTTAAACATAGTAATTACTAGACATCTGCTGGTAACACAGCCTTGCTATTGGATAACCTTAATTACCCTGTAATATTTCCTGACACTCCCCAAAATATGCCCTATGGATAATAATTCATTCACGGTTCAGCCCCATTATTAGCTACTAATTCAAACAATCAAGACAAAGACAACGAACAGATGACCTTGAACAATTACCCACTCACTGAACAGAATTTATTTCATGCTTTTCAAAGACTTTACTGCTTTCCTGGCTTCATGAGCAGCACTCAAAAATTAACAAAACTCAAGCAAGAAAAGAGCAGCAGAATAAAAGGAGATTTGCTGGGATACCCCAGCTCCCTTAAACACCCCTCGCTTGCATTAACAGCATAATGGCTTCTGCAATACAGTTCATTTTCTATGATTAAATAGGAACCTAGACAGACTGGGTAAAAAACCTCATACAATTGTTTTAATAGACTAGATTTGTAAGCTGTCCAATTATCTGCAAGAAGCGTATTGGGAAACCTGGAATGAAAAAAAAATGCATATAGGTATTAAGAATGGAAGCCATGCAACTGTTGCAGAAGCAAAGTACCAGTGACTTCAGTGCTGAAGGAGATGGCTGGGAGGGTCTGAGGCTTCTCTTTGGGCTGCCCAGGAAAGATTTCAAGTCACAAATCACACTTTGTCCTCATTTGAGCTGCCATAACCTGGTGCCCTTCTTTCTGACTGCACAGGTAAAATTCAAGTGCAAAAGATGGACCATTATTGCCAAATCAACCTAAACTCTGCTACTTTGGGGGATTCTTTATGTTGTTCATTTAGAGAAATTAGTGTTGCAATAAGCATGAAAGGGGATATGGCTTTTTAAATTATTATTATCATAATCAAATTTTCGACATTTTTCCTCAGATTAAGGTGAGGAGGAAGTACACCAAGGAGTATAAAAATGCTATTGCCCTTTTCCCTGTAACTCAGGTCATTCCCTCTTTGAGAGTCTAGGGTGTTGTTTGCAATCCATTGGAAAGTCAAAGCATTCAGATTTAGCTGGAAATGGGAATAGAATTACTGAACTGTCAGGAAAATAACGTTGAAGGAAAAAATAGGAAAAAAGAACGTTATTTAAAATTCAAAGTGAAAAATCAAAGTCAAAATGAAATCTATCTTTTCTGGGATGGTTCTGAGAAAGACATAATCATTGTAGGAATATAGTTAAATTCCTTAAGTACCTGTAGAAGTGAAAGGCAGAAATAACATATTATCAATAAAATCAAAACACAGACATGCTAAAAAATTTCCCCCTGCCAAAATCAGAACTATGATAAAAAATAGCTTCTAAACACAATCTATTTATATACTCTAATCACAAAGACTTATTTTTTTTTTAATGTAAAGTGCATAAGAATGAACAACCTTGTAAAGTTTAGAGCAGGATGTTTAGCCCTAAGTCCAGACAAATAATCTGAAGGCCACAGATAAAAGAACAACTGTAGTTTTCCTTGGCTTTAAAAAGGTATGCAGTTTGCAAATATAAAGCACTTCATGAAAGGTGGAGGGAGAAAAAAGAGGTTTTTTCCTGCAATGGAAAGCATGAGACTGCAGTATCTTCAAAGAAAAATATTTGTGTCAACATAGCTTTACAGACTACTTGAGGCTTCTTGTTGAAACTGTGCCCTCTGAACCTGCTTTGCTTGTCAATAATGCCTAATAAAACTTCTGAGATTTAAAAGTCCACATTTCAGAAATGAGGTACACACGATGAAGTTTCTCATTCTGAGCAGATTTTTTTGTACTTTGGCACTGCACACCAGAATTGCCTCTTCGAGGATGGCACTGAAGTGTTAGCACACGTCCCTGTAACACCACTTTTTCAGTGCAGGCACTGTAAGAGGGAGTTCACAGGGGAATCCTCACTCCGAGACATTTATCCAAGCAGTTTTGGAAGCAGTTTCAACAGGAATATACTGGACTCACTTTGGTGTAGTCTCTTCTGGTTTCAAAAATTTATTAATTACATCAACATTCCTCCTTTTCTTCTTTACATAACCCACAACCCAACATTTGGGATCTTTGTTAAGGATTTTGCTTTTCCTATCTAGAACTTCTGTAGAAATGAACTTTGGACATTTCATTTCCAAGATCAAGAGCAGTCTCTCAGGTCATAATCAAACTTCTAGGAAACAAATTTGTGATCAAGGTTTTTTAAGAACTGTGTGTTCTGATTCTGTTTTAAAAATCACTCATGCAATGGATTGTCAACATAAAATATTTTCTTGTGGATAAACCAACAAAATAATCCCTTGGCCAAGGGTAAGGAATGGCCTTTCCTTATGCATAAATATTCAAATTATTATTTTTGAAGGAAAAGTTTGGAGTACATTTGTTATTAATTTCCATACAGACCAAATTAATGCAACTTGCCTGAAGCTCATGTCCCTGTTCATTCAGGAACTGAAATATCATCTACAGCAAGATAGTCTTCTAATTAATGTGGTCATGAAACAAATGAAACACAATATGCAAATTAGAGCTATGAGTACTAAATAAAATGCTGTCCCTCTGGGAACAAAACACTCAAAATAAACTAGTTTCATATAGTTGGTTTTGAAAGGTCCATCTGTTAAAACTGAAAGTATTTCGCTTCAATTACATCTGGTTACTAATAAGCACTGTGTTTCAATTATTTCAGGAAAACTTGAAAGACAGAAGTTTTTGCTAGAGTTCAGGTTCAGAATGAACTATGTAACTGGGTTATCATGTGTTAATCTTAGATGTTGAACCAAGATCAAAATTAAATTCACATTTCTGTTCATCTCTGAAAAACCTCCTAGAAAGTTAATGTGAATCTATGAATGTTATACAGCCAAAAAACGTATTAAAAATTATAGATTTAACCTCTTAATCTTATGATTGCTATGAAATGCCATAAAGTCAACACAAAGAAACTGAACTTATTTAAAGTGAAGCTATCTTACAAAAATATGATTCTAAGAAAAACTACTGTTTTAATTCAGTGGTCCATTTTCCCATAGCATGTTTAACCTAATCTCCTGGAGCACACAGCAGTATCTGGCATGATTACTGTAGAGAATACGGATTTATTAAATAAATGACAGAAATGGAAGAAAAGTGAGCGGATTTACGAAGAGGAATCGTTTCAAGCATTTCCTTGGCTAACTCATTTCAACAGGGAATGGTGGCCCTTTCAGACTGAAGAAGGTGACCTGGTCAGTAACACCTTCAGAGCAGAAATTAGACCTTCCTCCTAAAACTGCAAAGAGAGTTTTGACAATGGATCTACAACCATTTTCACCTGCTGGACCCTTCTGGGGTCTTAGAGTTCATGACATCCTAGAGTCATTTCATCTTCTTCACTAAAGCTTCACAGAGTGGGCCTTCTTTAACCCATAGAAGTGTTCATGGCTTTTAAAAAATGTTATGTTCCAGCAACCCCAGACAAAGTGAAAACAAGATAAGGAAAAGGTGATCATTTCCTCTAGAAAATCCAGTCCACCCATCTGACATGAAGGAAATCAATATTTCCTGGAATGAATCAGGTTCAAGACCTGGCATGCAGCTTTCTCTATCATAAGCAATTATTCG
Organism: Lanius collurio; assembly: GCA_020086605.1. Classification (NCBI taxonomy): domain Eukaryota; kingdom Metazoa; phylum Chordata; class Aves; order Passeriformes; family Laniidae; genus Lanius; species Lanius collurio. Next base: position 4,414,745 of record JACBWW010000016.1, on the reverse strand, counting down.
GGCCACCAAATTGTGCTCTTAATCAGTTTTGTCCATCTGGACACAAATCTTTACCAATGAAATCTCTATCCAAACTCTTAGACTCCTGTGAGAAGACTCAATATCAAGATCTTGCTATCTTTCAGTAACACCAAATCTGCTTAATTTGATTTTTAAAATGAGAATATAATGCCCCTAGAAAAGTTACAGGTAGAAAAGGCAGTGCTATTGAAGCAATAAAGAAATCATCACCTGTATAGGCAAAGATGACATTCTGACAGAGTAGACCTTCGAGCTGCAAGAGAGCTGGCCAGAACCAGAAAAAACTTAAGAGAAGCAGAATTTTTTTTTTTCTCAGTAACACTGTTCAGCAATCAAGGCTTCAGGGCTTCTAAGGCCTAATCCACACAGTCAATGGAAGAGCTGAACTTCAATTGCTACCACCTGCTTTTAATTTCTTAGGGTTTTTTTTTCCCAGCTCCCCTACACATGAAAGCTTATTTTTCTTTCTTAGACTGAATGCTTTTTCCTGCTTATATTTTCCCTCTCCTTCCTGAAGTCATGACTGCTTTTATCTTCAATGTAGTCAATTCCAAGTCTAAACCAGAGACTTTGTGTACAATGTACTTTTTAAAATTTACATAAATAAACCTGCCTGCTTTTTTCACTTCTCCCTGCTTCTGATACCTTCTTGATACTGCCTAATTTCTTCTTTCTCTTTTCGTAGCTTAATGTCTACTTTTATACTCTGCAAAATGCATTTGCTATACCATGCATACTGTTATTCATTACTCTTTCTATTTTGACCTTTATTTTCATGCAGTCTTCAAAATGCAAATTTGTTTTCAATTGCAAAGATTTAAGGTTTTTCTTCTCCCAAAATAAAACTTTCATTCCTTAGCTTTAGTATGAAGCAAAATATGTTTGGTTGTTTGAAATAGCAAGGATCATCCCACCTCCTACGTAGTGAATACCAACTTGAATCATAGCACCTTCTCTCTCTGAAGCTGAGTACTAAATCCCTGAAGAATATTTAGAACTCCCATCTTTAGTTTTGCCACAGATGTGTTACATCAGTCTGTTTTCTAGTTTCCTACTTGATGAGAAATCTTCTGCATGCTGTACACTTGTAATTTTAGTTCACTGCAGTCTGACTTGAAACAGTTCTCCTGGATGACTTTTACAACTGCTCACTGCAGTATAACCCATATCTCTCAGAAATCCTTATTTCTACATTTTTACTTGATATATTTGCTACATGAAGTAGAAGCTATAACTATGTAAGGTGCCATTGTTGGTTTAAGGAGGCAGTTTTAGCAAAGCCGGTGGTTTTTCCATTGCTATGTTGCCCATGGAAGCTCAAACGTTGTCTGGCAACTATCCTCAAGGGCAACTGTCTGGCCAACTTAGCAGTGGGCCCCCTGCCATCCTAACAGATGGGCACCAAGCATAAGTAGCCATAAGACCATATAAGTGCATTTAGTGTGAAACTTGGGGCATAATTCCCAGCCTTGATCACCATATGGCTTTCCATACAGAGTTTGTGATAAACGGGATGTGCAGGGCTATTCTAACTTTGAACATGAACAGCATTAAGGAAAATAATAATGAGAATATCTCCCACCATGTGATAAGCAGCAGGTAAGTTTGGAATTAGCAGGAGCAGTAGAAGAGTAGAATTATTATACATCAACATCTTCCCCACACTTTTATTTCTGTTGATCCATTAGGCTTTCCATGGCTCAACTTCTAAAAAACAAGGAAATGAGCTCCTTCATCCCCCTCCCACTCCTCTACAGGCAAAGAGAGTGCAAAACTGTGAAAGCCTGTGCCTTCAAGAAAAAACCATGGACTCATTCACAGTCTCATAATTGAACTGAGCCTACATTTCACAGTCACTTCAATACTGAGTTCTGCAGGACTGTTTTAGAAGAGATTTCATAGACTCCTTACCATGCACCTATTAATACTTTTATTCTTTATTCTTATTGGACACAGAAAGCATTACACCTCCCCTCAGCACACGTTGGTTCAGACATATCTGCTCTAGTGCTCAAGGAAAAAGGGAAGCCAGTAGAACTTAGGAGTATGTTTGTGGGCCCCATCTTTATTGTAAGTAATTCTAAGTAGTGCATACCTCACTGCCCCTGGATTTTAGTTATTACAGCAAACTACTTTTGTGTTTGCTGACAGAAAGGATTGTAAACAAACAAGAAGTACTGAAATACGAGTTTAGTTCCAAGAATGTGAATCTTAGAAGTTCATACACTGGTTTAGAATATTTTTAGATAGCACTTCTGGGTTTTAGTTATTGTAAGCAAAAGATGCTGCTTGTGACCTTTGAACAGTGAGAAGTCCTGAAAGTATGAGAACTCAGAAGAAATATGTCATCTAATTTTAAAGACTTCAAGTGGTAAGAAATAATATGAAATAGAATTTATCTGGTTATGTTTTTTCCTTTTCTATCTTTTAGGGTGGAGTTCATGGATGATTTACACTACTCTAAAATGATGCCAGCAAAAGGAAAGGAAGAGCCCCACCTCTCCCATCCCCACTTACCTATTTCTGCTGGAAAGGGCAATGCTGCCTTTCAGTGAGGCAGGACTTGAGTAGTTTGAGGTATTTACAGAATCATTGTCTTAGATGAAAAAAGAGGGATGTTTAATGCAGTATTAAACCAATACAGATTTTGCTGGAAACTGTTCCAGCTGTGCAGCTGAAAGTCTAACACAACACATCTCTGTACTCCTGGCTCCTTAATATGAGAGAGGAACACCTTTCATGAATGGATATATGAATTTGCTTGCTTTCCAACTGTATTCAAATAATCAACTCTGCTGCCATGAAGACTTGCAGAAAGCAAATGTCAAAGTTGTTTATGTGAACTCTTCTGGAAACACAATTTAAGTCTGGCCTTCCAAGAATTTCATTTGTCTAGTTAGGAAGAGACATAACTGACAGGCAGTATTTAATCAGAATCCTGAAGTAAGTGTAATAGAGAATCAAACACAGTCATGCTTTTGGTTGACAAATATGATTCCTTTCTGAATTAACTTCCTACTTATCTGAAATAAGAAGAGTTAAATTAGTCCCTATTTATACATTCATTATCTAGGCTACCAATAGCTTATTTCATCTACAGTTAGATATGGATAGAGACAATTATGCTAATTTCCTCTTAAGAATATTGGATCTTTTAATTTTATTTTTGACTAATAACATATAAAGTTGGAAGCTGAATCAGTTTATGTTTCAAAAATCAGGAAATTACCTGGGCAATATAGTGTATTTTGGCAGACCTGTGCTCTGACAGGAGGCTTCAGTTCATTCACTAGTTGAACCAGGGAGTGACACAAACCAAACATACAAAGAGAACATGTCCTAGTCAGCATCAGAGTATAATTAAGAATGAAAAATCTCCTTGGAGATACAGAATCTACCACAAGTATTAGGAGATCAAATTCACAATAGAGAGAAAACCTTTGTGCTTCAATTGTGGCTCTTTAAGAAATTAGTGTAAAAGTTGCACAGCTTCCTGTTTATGATCTTTCAGAAACTTCCAGGTCCAATTTACTCAATCTATCTGAAAAGTACTTTTCTCAGTGGTCAGCCCTGAGAGACTGACCTTAAGTACAAGTCAAAGCATGGGCTCCTTGTGATGAGTGCAACTATGAACACACCACTGAAAATGGTAGGTGAAATCACCATTACCCCCTCTCATGATATAATTTACTCCATAACCTGTCTATCATGAAGTCTCGAATATGCCAAACCCATAATGCAGAAGGAACAAAAGAAGAGAGACTTGAATAAAATGAAACATGATGTGAGTGAAGTAAACATAAAAAGCAAAAGTTCTCTAATAGGCATTTATCATCCTATAAAAGCGGAAATATCCTAGTTTTGATAAAAAGTTACAAAAAGTTCTCGCTCTGCGTTACAAAGAAAGAGATACATTTTCACAATTTCACATTTTCACGACAAAACTAACTGCAGAACTTACTACCTACAGGTGATTAGAAAAACCAAGAGTTTCACTTGGTTAGTGACCCAGATATTTGTCTGGATATTGAAATTACAGAGGGTCTTTATGACAAGAAGAAAGTGCTTATCAGCCCACTGCTTCCTGCTGCACATCACAAGCTTGGGGGGGGGCAGGGCTGGTCATTAATTTCCCCAACAGACAGCTGACTTGCAGAAGTTTCTGAGGCTGGTAATTCCAAGAGGAGCGAAAGCCAAACAATTCTTGGCTAAATGTACAGGTTTCAGCTTCCTCACCCTCTCCACTTGGCTGAGGTGTGCCCTTCAGTGCTGCACAGGGCGTAGTGCAGAGCAAACCTGGAGGGACCCAGCCCTCCCTCTGCTTCCCAGCGGTCCCCTGCAAAGCTGCAGAGCCCTCAGCACCACCCGGGACCCTCGGGGGCTCAGCTCAGAACAAAACTTACAAACCCATTACAGAAGTCAATTATGAAATATTGATGCAGCCTGAAAGGAAGTCAGTTCTACTTTGCAGCAGGTGCACTCACAATATTGGCCATATTTTCAGAAATAAGAAGCAGACAACATTTAGAGAAAAGCTTTCTCTTCTAGAAAGAGTTCTGGCTTTGTTTGCTTGTTTTACAGTACTCATCCTAGACTACTGAAAACCCTGGTGTTCATAGTGATTTACGACAGGAATGAAACATTCTAAAGCCCTTTTGAAAAACGCATTAAAAACCAAAACTCATTGTCTCTACCTTATAGTAAACTAACAATACTTTAAAATGTGTTAAGATTTTTCTCTAATAACTCGTTCTAAATTAAGTACACAAAATTTAGAAATTAATACAATGTAAATAATTTTTCTATATAAAAGTTATTTCTGTTTCAAGCCTTCTTTCCAAAATATTTTCCTTTCTAACGTATCAATAATATGTTCAAAATTGCAAACTGGACAGTGTAGTGACCCTTTCAGATTCCACTTTCATAATCCATGGAATCTTTGTGTTTAATCTTTTGTTAGAAGGCCCCGAAGTTCTTTGATGCATGCACATTATTTTCTAGTGATTGCCACCACATGAAAAGGGTGTTAATCCTTTGCTAATTAACAACTTGTTGAGGTCAAAGGGGGTCAGCACTTTACATTTTTGGATTTGGTGAATTTTTTATTCATTAGAATTTCTTGTTCTCATAAATTCTGGTATTCTGCAATTTTATTCATTGTCAGTGATAGCATTCTCTTGCCCTCTTAGCCCAGTAAAGAAGATACTAAAAGCTTTTGGTTTGACATGAGGTTCAAGTTTGAATGTATTTTTCTACCCTACAAGTCCTTTTCTTACACACACTGTTGCATTATGTAGTTTAGGTGGTTTATCTAGACAGGAGATGGAGTTCCCACTGCTCTTGATATTCATACTTCTCATTAATAAAAATAATATAACACTTCTAAAATAGTTAAAATATTATAAAAGGCATAAAACTCAATTCTTATTGATGGGAAGACAGACTGAAGATGGTCTCAACGCTTTTATTTATTCACTACGTATTTTTATAGATACATATACACATACTTAGCAGTTTATATAAGTATTGCTTCATCAACTCCAAACAATTTTTAATTCTCTCACTGAAATACAACTATGATGCCTGATCAGTGCATGTTCTTATAAAAGTTCTGCAACTTGAGGAAAAGCAGCCAGACAGTAGATGTTTTGGTTTGCATTTAGTTCCCACAAACTGGAAAAGGTGCATGAGAAAAGGCATCATAAAAACAAATAAACAAAACTTGATAGGGTTGGCAGAGACTATGAGGTAAAAAATGCAAGGGCATCAAACCAGTCGATATTCATGCATAAATAAAACAGGTCAAACTTTAGTAATCCTGCAAGTGAGTTCCACAATTTTATGACACATTGTGTGAAAAGGCACTTCCTTTCATACATAACAAATGAATCTGCTCTATCTTTTTCTAATCTCTCCAGATCAAGCTGAATCATCCCTCGTGAGAGGTAAGGAATGCAGACGTTCCCAAAGTCTCCATTCTACCAGCTTCAGTACTTTGCAACTGTTTTTTGTCATGACCCATTTTTATTATAATTTCTTAAACAATCTATCATTCTTTGCAGTTTCCTTCACCCAAACAAACGCCCTGCATTTACTTGACAGTTTTCATCATCATTTGAAAAACTGATATTTTTAAAATACCCTGTAAGAACGATGAGTAAATTCTTTTTGGTAACACAGTCTAGTTTAAAATTAAAAGAAGCTGTTCAGAAAGAAAAAGAAAACCACCTCCGTATAATTTAAATTATAAGATTATCAAAAATTCTTTTATAAAGTACAAAATCATCTAAACTGAGGTGCAGACTTAGCCACGCCTGTGTAGACACCATGACTAATTCCATGTTATATAAACAAAATCTCTCAGACAGCACAGTAGAGATGAGAGACCATCAGGACAGTTTACAAAGGGAAGCAAATGAATCTTGATTAAGGAAAAACATTATTATAAAGGTTACTTGGCCTAAAATCATTTTGTTATCTAGAGCTCAGTAAAACCTCAGCACAAGAGAGGTGACTCAGGGTCCAGGATGTGCCTTTTGTTTTTTGACAAACGAAATACATTCAGGGTGCTGAAGTTGGGCAGCCCTCACTCAGCCAGGTGAGGGCTGGGGGTTTCCCTGAGGATCCCTCACCGAGCACAGACCTTTGGCTCCCGTTACAACGAGGCACTGATTATCTCCAGAATAATTTTTGAGTGGTTTTGACTGTTGAAATGAAGCTACTTCTGACATTTCAGTGATGCCTGTATTCTGTTAAAGTGAAAACAGCTGAAAAAAAACCACTTGTCTTTCTTTTCATGATTCTTTTTTCAGAACTTGATTAAATTATTTTCCCTTTTTATTAAATTATTAAGACCACTTTTAATTCATTCTGATATTAATTTGTAGCAATTGGTTTCTATGCAGATAAACTAGTAATTCACTTGAAATTCTATTTATTTCCTTAACATAGTAACCAAGTAAGGAATTTGAGTGAAAGTATTGGCATTAAAACAGTGCTATAATTTCAGCATTTGAAGCGGTTTCATTACTTGAGGAATTGGAGTATTTAGATGAAGTTAAATTAGGCCACAAGAAAATATATTTTTTAAAAAGATGATGACCTAAATGGTGAATTGTGACAGCAGCCAAGTAAATAACTTAACAAGAAAAAGCTTTGCAGAATATTGATTTAATGCATCACTTAAGCAACAGAATATCTCAAACCCGCATTATCCATGCTCTATTTCCCTGTACCTTGGACAGTTTATCTATTCACCTCTCTCAAAGGAACAACCACATATTTCTACATGGATTGTTTGCCTATGATGTACAGTTTTTAACACTATGATAAAATTAATTTTTAGAATAATTCTACTTTTGTGAAAGATACTAGTTTGTAGAAATTTTACCATACTGGAATTAAAGTTACAGAAATTTAACAAAGATACATTAATTTTCATCTTTGTGAAAATCCATCACTACAAAAAATTATTTTCACTGTTTTAAAGGACTGCAGACTACATTTCAACTTCACTGCAGAGTTTCTAACAGATCTTTAAAAATGCAAAATATCTGATATAAAATTACACTGATTTTAAATTATGGCTTGAGATGTTATATTCAGGATAAAGACTATAAAGGTAGTGCTGTCAGAAGAAGGGAGAAAAGGCAAGAAAAAGTACTGGCTTTTGGTTTTTGTGTTTTCCTTTTGAAGAAATGAGTGAAAGACTCTAAAACAGGACCATTTTATTACCCAAAGTAAAATCTGGTGTTGTGAAGAATATTTCAGCTAAAATTATCAGTGCTATGCCATTTAATATGCATGAATGACATCTTGATGGATAGAGAGGCATGGGATGTGAATTCTCTGATTTCCTCTCGGAGGCTGCAGAGCTGACTCCATGTGCCCCAGCTGCCACGGCAGGTTCTGCACGTAGACTGCCCTGCTCCTGCAGCACAGCTCAAACAGCTCGACCAGGGGCCTGCAAGAATTATGAATATTATGAATGAGGCCCTTCCCTACATGCCTGTCCTCAGAAAACTCTCAAACCGCTTTTTCTCCAATACTTTTGATTTTCCTGATTAAGCCCTCAATTTTATGGGAAGCGAGCTAAGAGTACCTGTGCCACTCACCAGGGTAACAGAAGCCCAAACAAAATTATGATTTTCATGGTATTTTTCAAAAGTATGGACAGTCAGAACACTGTCCCCAGCATAGGGTTTCAATCCCTTTTTATTCACATCTTCAGTATTTCCATCACTGTTAGTCTCAAAGACAAGACATACCACAGCCCAGCAAAAGATATGGAGGTAGATTCGATACTGGGGAAATGAACCACAGCTAAATGCCTTCTCAGCCACACCTATTTCACCAGTTAGAAAGAGCTGTTTTTAATTTTCAGGTCTCTTCTCAGTCTTAGAGGGGGTGACCACAAGATCTCACTGATTTCCCTGCCTCCCTCCACTCTGTGGTGAAAAGCTCCCAAAGCTATTTGCAGTCTACACTTTGTAATATTTGCAAAGCAGATTTAAGGAATTATAGAAGTTACCTCCTGGCCAGTTTTTTTTTTATCTTTTACAGCTAAAGGAGGTTATAAGAGCATTGTTGGAGACTATTTGACCACCCTTTGTGCTCTCTCCAGCTGAGCAGGGCAAGGAATAAGACTCATCTGTTCACCTCATGTTGATTTGTCATTTGACATCTGTGTCAGAGCAACACCCTGTAAGAGCAGACTCTTTGATGCCACTGCAGCTTTATCTCTGTCAGGACTAGAGCTGGGTGGACTATTTGCTGGGAATAATTTATTCAGCAGATTTCCCCCTTTCTTCAGTTTAAGAGTTCCCTATACATGTTCTAATTAGAAGAGATAATTGGCTTAATACTCAAGCACTTCATTCTTACTTGTTCCCTTTGTCCAGAGGTATCCTGAATGAAGGCAGGGTGAGATCCTGGTGCCACTTAAGACACTGAAACCCACTCTTCTCCTTGATTTCACTAAGGTCAGGATCTCAGTCAAGGTCCCTCAAGCAAGAAACCTCCAGTTTAGATTGTGATATACCACAAATGAGGTCCATAATTAAACAGTGGGAAGGAACAAATGATACAGGGCGAGGGACGGAGTAATAGGATATTTAGATATCATTATGGCTCTATTAGAAAAAAAAAAGGGGTAAAAAACACAGTAAAGATTATTTAAAATAGGATGACATGCAGGAGGGCTCAGGGCAGGATTTTATTCTCCTACAAGGATAAGACAAATATGCAAACATACTTTTGCAACTGGAATTTGTTATTTGAACAAGTGTAGTTTGCATTGACTTCCTCCTTCTGCCCCTGCCACTTTTGTCCCCTCTGTCTACACCTTGTTCATTAACCAAGATCAAAACCCTCCTGGTAAATGAATTCTTTGCTCTGTAGTGTATAAGAAATCCATTAATCAATACTGAATATATAATTAAAGATAAAATGTCATTCCTGGAGCAGCAGTTCTGTTCAACTGTATAATAATCTCTGAAAGCATCTCTCCCCTGCATGCACCTAGCAAGGATCAGCACCTGCAGGCAGTATTGAACTATATTCTCTGAAGTGCCTGGTGTTTTGCTAGCAATTTCAAACTCCTCTGTTCTTCAACATTCAGTCACTAAACTATGCTGCTTAAATTATTAAATCCTTTTAATTTAAATTTTCATAAGCTACCAGAGGAAAAATGCACTTCCTTAAAGTAACAGGTCTGGCTTCTTGTAAGGAAAACTATGGTATCATTATTGCTTTTATGCAGTATTAACATCCTTTAAGAAAACAACAAAATAAATTATTTCATTAAGGAGTAAAATGTGGAAGGCAGATGGTTTAAAAAAAACAAATCCTTTTGAAACTGTCCTGGTTTAGGACCACCCAAAACTGGAACAGAAATGAGGCAAACTATCTACTGCCTCAATCCCTAAAAGACTAAGGTATCAAACTAAAATTATGAAGTAAAAAATGTGAAATCACATTAGATAAAAATTATTGATCACAATTATTAAAGAAGAAAAAAAACTCTGAGATTTGTTATAATAGTCCATAAAAAATACATTACTTTGAAAAATTTTGAATATATTTTTAATATATTTTTACTGAAAAGGATGTTACAACTGCTATAGGCTTGTGTCCTAGTGATGCTTTAATCTCATCTAGAATACTGCAGTTCTGTGCAGACAGTGCTACAGGGATGGGACAGTGGAGGGAATACAATATTTAATTAAGTGTGAATTCATATAGTGTGAAATACTTAAACATTCATCTATTTTCTCTGTGAAGAGAGAGATGATCTGTCCCAGGGAATAACAGATTCAATAAAAAAATTCTCAAAATTAGACCATGTAGGATTTTTTCAATGAAAAGACTTCTGCATTTAAAACATGAACTGCTAAATACTACCATTCTTCACCAAATACTAGATTGCACAAAATTTGATAAGTTTAAATTTTGAAACCAATCTTACTTTATAAGGAAATTAAAATACAAAATGCCAGTTGCAGACATCTATAATGATAGCTTGATAAAGAATTTATAAAATATATATGTTTATATATTACTATGGGTTAATTGAGGATGAAAGAACTTGTATCTGAAACCAGAAAAATCTGCATAACCTTGTAAGAGTAGTCTGAAGGAAAAAAGTCCTGTTATGGTCATCAAGTCTGACCATCCCTACAAAGCCTTCATTTTTAGGGTGCAAACTGAGCCAAGTGAATATCAGGCAAGTGTCTTTTAGGGGAAATAATTTGTTTATGCTGAAAGGACTTAAGAGACAAAGTGATTAAAGAAATGGGACAAAAATGAAAGGATTAAAAAAAAAAATTTAAAAAAAAAAAAAAAAAAAGGAAATGACCCAGGAAAGAGAAAAAGCATTATAAGCATTATTTAAAAAAAATGACAAGACTTTCTAGAATACACAGCTGTGATATAGAAGCTGTTTAAATAACTTTCATTTTTAGGTTTATCTGATCAAAAGCATGATTGGTTCTACCTTTATTGATCAAATCTTTCTGGACAGCCTAATTCTATGGTGACCTAATTGGAGCCAAGCTTTGAAAGGCTTGTGTCACTCAATTTCATCTGAGGTATACCGCAGTTACCAACCCCCTGTTTAAATAATATTTCGTTTTATCTAGAAATTTTCTTATACAAATAAAATTATAAACACATTATTTTAATTTGCACTTGAATAGATTTGTAAAAATTTCAGGATCAATTATCAAAAAATCCTGAATTTTTTCCTATTGTATTAAATTCACCTGAATGAGTTATTCATGAGATATGAACTCCTCACTAACAGTTCTATAATCAAAATCAGGTTTATAAATACACAATAGCTACAAGCTCAACATATGTCTGAATTTCAGTACATAGATCAAGAACCTGAATCGGGGGGTTGCTTTGTGGTGGTTAAATTACAGCCCCATTATCTAAGCTACCCACCAGAAGTTGTCCCTAAGCAGACAGAAGACCTGCAGAGGAAAGAGGAGTAGGTTCTCCTGACTTTCACTAGTAAGGGGACACCAGCTTCCTCTCTGAGTGCTGAAAATCTTCCCAGTATCTCCTGTGGCTTCATTCACTTCTTCTACATAAATAGTTAGAGGAGGCCAAGGCATAAGACTCAGTTGGGAAAAAAAAACAAAAGCAAAACATCCACTCCCCAAAAGCCCCACAAAATCCGTTACATTGTTAACAGCTAAACCCATGATTTTATTTTGTGTAAATGGTGGATACTGCAGCCTGGCCAGCTGGGGAAGATACAGCAGAGATGATTTGCTCAGACAACATTTCAGCTATTTCCACCCCTCGTGGTGCAAGAGATGAGAACAACCCTTCATTCACAACCCTCTTGTACCAGACACATTTGAAAAAACCCTTGTGTTAGCCGTGGGCTGTTCTTAACGAGGGTACACAGCCATTTCCAGAATACCTGCACACACCACATGTGCCTATTCCAGGCTCTGCTGATTCCTCTCCATGAAATGGCTTTTGGGTGCCCTTCATCCACTTGCTCTTCCCTCAATGATTTTCAATGACTTTGCTTCTTCTCTGCCTTTTTCTGTCTTCTCCAGTATCTCCTGGGATCTCTTTTTTGACTGATTTCTTCTTTGCTTATGCACTACCAGCCTCAAGGGATTTTACTAGCAGTGACTAATATAAGCTTGCAACTTTAGCAAATACCACCTACTGCTGTATTATAAAAAGCAAAGGTGTGTAGAACAGCAAAAATTCTCTGGCAAAGTTGTAAGCAAATACACACTTTATAAAGTTCAATTACTTTCCACTGGAAAAAAAAAATGGAAAGGCTTAAAAATTATGGGCAACATGAAATCCACATCATACACATGATAGGACTGCATTTGATTGTCTAAAGGAACAGTTAAAATATTTATTTTCAGAAGCATCCATTAAACACATCAACATGCAAACAGCATAAGTGCCTTTATTCTAATTGTTTCTGAAATAAATTTATCTCAATTTTTGATTTTTGTTTTGCTACATGCTGTATGCCTTACTAAGAAGAAGCCAAGAAGCAAATCTCTGCTCCTCTTCCCAAGTAGTCATTGAGCTTATATTTCCACATAAAAAAAACCCCCAATAGTTGTTTTTACAAGTTTTTGTGAATGCACCCTGTATAAGATGTTCAAGGCCATCCTACTTTTCCTCACCCTCATGCCAACCATATGCTCTCTAATACTTCTAAATAATGAAAATGCTCCTTTAGTAACTAAAATTTTTAACTGCAGTCATTTCTTTTCTTTCCTAGAGTTCCTGGCCAGGGAACCTTGAAAATTTGTAGGAGCAGGATCTCTGTTAGACAGGAGTTAAGAGTCTCTACCAATCTTTGCTCAGATCAGGAGAAGCTGCAACACCAAAAAACCCTAACCCAGAAATGGAGACCTGTGGTGTCAAAGGCAGGAGTCAGAGAGGACCACAGAGCAGTAACAGTAGGATCCCCAGACTCTGACATCTTATCTCGTGTGTTAAGCATTATGACAATGACAGAATTTGCCAAGTAATGTTATTTTCCACACTGTGGTAATTTCATGGTGCTCTTATTCTTTGTCTCTTACAATTATGAATTTGTCTTTAGGAACAATAGTGGTGAAAGAAGCAGTTTATTATTCAAGGAGAGTGAATATGATGTAGCCTAAATCTTAATTTTGTTTTCTTTTCAATGGATGTGATAGGGGGAATAAAATGTTCATTTAAATACACACATGCATATAAAGATGCACTTCTCTCTCTGGAGGCAACAGTGATGCAAAGTGTTAATTTGGTCTCCAGAATACTATGAGTCACAAAAATGTCTGCTTGTGTCACCTAAGCCTTTGGTTCATGGCTCAAGAAATGCAGGTAAATAATCATTGCTCCAAAGTCCCCACATGTTCCTCAAATCCACTCTTGAATTGTTTGAGGAAAGAGCTAAACAATAATAAATAAACTCAGACTTTTATTCCCTCTCTTTAAAGAGCTTTTCAGCATTTTAAAATCAAAGACTGATATTCATGAAAAAGATGTATTTAAGACAAGACCATGTATTGGTCTTAAAACCGAAGTTTACTGCTCTCTAGAGTAAGGTTTTTTTATTAGTATTTCTTCCTTCTTTAATTGAATTAAACAACAACAACAAAAAAAGCAACCAAAATTATGAAGACCACCAGCACAGTGAAAAAAGAAAATGTCTCCCACGGTTTTCAGTTCTCTTCCCTCAGTGTTCTGGAGTCCAGATGTGGAAAGCCTAGGGGAGCTGAAAACATTTTTGGAGGGTGGAGAGAAAGTTTTGATGCTACTGCTTTAGCCTTATTTTATCCAAACCAGACAATTATCTTTCTTCATGAAGATTAAAAATCCAAACAACAACAGCTACCAAACCACACCTTTTATATATTGTTACTAAACAGCATTTTTAAGTGAGCCTGCTAAAAAAAACCCACTCTGCATCTTCTTAGCACTTAGAAGCAAAGAAGGTCTTTACAAGGCCTTCTTAACTCGGAGTGGAATATTTACTGTTTTCATCTTCCTTGAAATGCTCTTTGTCAGGTGTGTCAGTTTATTTTTAAGGGATGCATCTTTCCTGCTCACATATCAAGCAAACACATATTGGTTTGCTGCAGCCATACCAAGTCACAGGATATGGAGGAATGTTCCCATATCTTACACAGCCACACCTGGAATATGGTGTTCAGCTAAGTGATGACAAGGGTGGTCAGTGAGGTGATGATAAAAGTCTATAAATAGCTTAAGAGGGTGAACTCTGAGGAGGGAGAAGCACTGGTTTAAGGTGGACTGAACAAGCTTGACGGGTAGAAACAAAAAAGATGCCCTGACAGCCAGGGCCAGGCATAAGCTGCTAAATAGGATCTTGGACACAGAACAATTGCCAGCACAGCAGTCTGGGCTTGGCCTTGCACACACCACAGACATATAATGAATTTACTATTCCAGATTAGTTATTCTGGGAAATTTCCAAGCATATTTAAGCACTTCAACAGCTAAATTAGGCCCCAAGTTCAACAGTCCACCAACAGGAGTCACATGCTGGGTGTATTTAAAACTACAATGGACATAGCCCTGGAAACGCATAAGAGGAAATAAATCTGCCCAGAGAGGAAGATGGACACACACCCTGCAAATCTGTCCTACCTCTGTTTTCTGTAGTTCTAGGAAAACATGCATGTGGGATTTGGGAAAGGTCTTTTTAATAAGGGTTAATTGGAGAAGTATGTCACACATGACTGAGTACCGTTTCAAATTACTGCTCACGCTGGCATAACTAAATCAGACAAATGACAGAATACCAAAATAGGGAATAGTCACCCTTCTCCCCTCCTACTAATCTTTATAACTTCATTATTCTCAAATATCAGCAATATAGATGTTCCTAGAATTTGTTGCTTCTTTCAAAACATTACAAAAACCAAATTACAATCCCCAGAGATCCAATAGTTCTGTAAAATCGTTCTTCTGTTGTCAAATTATTAGTCTAGGCTTTCAAACTGCTGGATTCATTTATCTGACTTATGATGCAAAAGTTTGGGATAAATGATCCTGATATAGCCCCCCATGAGCTTAAAAAAATAAAGAAAAAAAAAAAATTAAAAAGGGGAAAATAACCACTGTTTAGTAAAGCAGATTAGTTATTCCCATGAAAAATCACTGTACTGTGTGTAACACGGAGTTCCTCTAAAAGTCAGGTCCCTAACCCCAAACCCAAAAAAAGTCACTTCAGTCTCTTTCTGCTGCCCAAGTTAACTGCAAGCATTTCCTGACACTGAGAATGCAGGCAGAAAAAGGAAAAACGTCGACTTGAAAAAAGCACAGCTTCCAATCCCCACCCACCAGCTTCAGTCAAAGGGATGACTTCAGTCCCTTTCTTAACTAATCCTGTCACTGTAAAATCCTACAGTCATTCTTCCAACATAAAGGGAAAACGGACTCACTAGGAGGACCTAGACTCTTTCAGCTTGAACTGTTAACCAATGGTGGAAATGCAAGAATGCTGAAGTTGTGCCTTCAGAGCCAATAGAGTGGATTTGTGTGTCCCACATGACTGTGTTTCCCCTGTCTTTCACATGGGCAGTATTTAGTTCAATTCAGAACTGCAGATAGTATAGCGTGCAGAGCAGCAATGGGATGTCTGAGCACAAGTGGCTGACTTCCAGGCAACTTCAGGAAGCACATTTGTACATTTCTCCTGAATTAAACTGGGATTCTGCACCCTTGACATTCTCCAACCCTCCTTGTCTCTGCAGAAGGAGACAGCGACCTGCACAGCACAACAAAACTGTGAGTACGGGCTCTATTTATTTTTATTTTCACCCAGAAAAGCAAATCTCTTAAAAATGTCAAAATGCTACGTGCACTAAAGCAATGATTACTTTTCTTCTAAGATGAACAAGTATCTAAAGTGGTTTTCAAATTCAGAAATATTTCTTGCATGCTTCAATAAAAGAAAGAAGGAAAAAAAAAAAAGAAAAAGCGAGTTATCCTCCAGGGCAGTGCCTGCATGCACGCTGCATGACACACTGCTTCCTGACATAGCCAGCGTGCTGCTTTGTTCATAAAGAAAAACAAAGACAAAAAGCCCTACACACGTATGTTGTTCACTTTTATTTGTACTCTGTGTCTAATCAGGCCTGATCTGTCCCCAAGGGGAAAACATAAAGGCAAACTTTAACTCCGCCAGCAAGGGCAGCCCAGACTTTCCAGACATCTGACAGTTATTATAATTAGCTATGAAAGACAGCGAAGACACTTTGGGGCAAATAGCTCTTACATTTGGAACAATGAAGTCGAGCAAGGTTCCCATCCCACCCCTTCCACGGGGGGAGGGGGAGAGGCAAGGCAAGGGGGGAGTGTTAGGAAAGGGTTATGGCTGGACTGAAAACACACAACTAGAATAATATCTGGACTCTCTGAGCAGGAGGAGAGGCTTTTTGATAAGCAACTTTACCTCTAGATTGCGGCTTGCATTCACTGAGATTCCTGGTGGGGTGGGAAAGGGTGTGGGGCTCTTCACGGTATAACATCAGAAGGTCGGGGTGGAGGGGGCAGTGGGGACGAAGGGGGCAGAAAGAAGAGAATATCCACAGCAAGAGACATTGAAATTGTTTCCCAGAGCTTTACTGGCCAGATCTCCTTAAGCCCAAGTTGCTTTCTGGGCAAGATTTATGAGAGTTCTCAAACAGAAGCAACAGACAAAGCAGTGCTTTTTTTTCTTCTTCTTCCTCGAAAAGAAATTGAACCCAAACGAATAACCGTGTAATAAACAGCACTGATTTGTATTTTTACTCTTTTTTTTTTCCTCCCACATGCTCATAAGACCTTTAATAAGATCTTTCCCCCCTGCCTGCATGATCCTTCTCACCCCCCCCTTCCCTACCAAAAGTTAGATTCTGAAAACTATGATCAGAAGGGAAAAAGCAAAGACAATAGAAATCTGACTCTGTCCTGGCTGGGCTGGATCTCTAATAATGCATGAAGTGAAAACAGTTTCTAAGTGAAAGATGAGCAGACTTCTTTAAAAAAAAAAATATTAAGTGCAATAAGGAGAAATTGTTGAAAGACTCCAGACGCTACTAATTATGGCTTAAATAAATCTTCTCGGACAGATGTTTGCTTGCTCCCACTGCAGAAAAAGGAACGTTAAAAGAAGCATTTTTTAAAAAAGGATTTGATGCAAATGTCCTAAATATGATTTTTTTTAATTTTTTTTTTTTTTGGTAAATACACCGTTTTATTCTTTGTCTGCTCTCCTGTTATCTCCCCCTCCCCCAACCGCCGCCCACTGTGAGCTGAGACACCTGAAGGCTAGACACAATGATCAACAGAGCACTGCGCTCGCCTGTCTGGATTCCAGCCAGATTTTTTTTTTTCCCTTCCACAATCAAGGAGCCTGCACGCAATGCACGGCAAGCCCCTTGCTCTGCTATGTGCAGATCAGACAGAAGTCTGCACCGTGCTGCAGAAAAGATTAAAGACAAACACAAGCCTTTCCTCCTTATGTCGGCCAGGCTCGGTTTCAACTTTGTTATGATTTGCAAAAAAGAAAATACAAAATAAGAAACTTTGTAAACATATAGACACATTATTGTACAAAACATATGCACACACACTTTCCAACACAGTGTAACTAGGGACATCCAGCGTTTCCCATTTTACTGTGATTTCTACTCTACGTTTACAGTCAATGCAGTATTTTATGTTAAGTTCATGCATCACTTACATAATTGCTGTGTAGCTCTCCAACAGTATGAAAAGATTTTGTATGTGCATATGATATATTACATAAAGGCAAACAGCTACTGTGCAGACACCCATACCTGAATGCCCAACAAACTGAAATATTAGACAATATTTGGGTTTAGAGAGATTAACAAGAGCTTGTAGACAGTTTTATGATAGTTTTAAACAAGGCGGTAGTGAAATGCTTTGTAAGTTGCCCTCGAATCGAAGAAGGGAAGCATGGCAGGGACTGAGCTGGCCCTGCAAGCCCTGGCCTTCCTGTTGCCACAGCCCAGAGAAATGCCGAGTGGCCCAGTGGCACCATACCACAAAGTTGGGCTTGGGAATGCAGGACTCCCCAAAATAGTTGCTCTCACTTTGGTGTGGCTATGGGTGGGGTTAGCAGAGACATACAGGGGAAAGGCAGATTCAAAGCATGTATTCTATTTAATTTTTAAATGTATGCTGTGCGGATGTATTTTCTAAATTCTTTGGAATTTCAGTGTCTTGTGGTACATATTACGTTGTTATGAACATGATGACTAATATTTGCTTTTCAATATGAACTTTGTATGAAAAGGACCTAAAAAAAATTAATTTTTAAACACACAACCACATACATACAGTCCTTTTAATTTTCTCCCTGAAAAGGCTTAAACTATATTTAAACAACTCTAACAGGTATCTTAATGGAAAGATAAGAATTTTTTTTTGGCTTTTTTCTGTAATATTACTTATAAACACAATGAGAAAAGGAACCCAGCATGAGTATCCCATAAATTTAATCTTAAAAAAAACTTCATTTCCAAGTAGCAGCGGAGACATGCAAACAAAAGGTTGCATGTTGTGGCAGAAATATCCACAGCAAAGTAAAAATTCCTGAAGAGATTTTAGAAAAATTAAGTGAATGAATCCAGAGCTGTGGTCAAATTTGTATTCCTGTACTTTATTTTTTTGTAAGTAAGGGATATAATGCTTTTCTGAAGGAACATTTTATACACCTTAAATGAAATAACAAGCAAACTATACAAAATGGTCATACATGAGGAGTATATATTTGTAAATTACATGTACGTACACATGTTCAGTAGTGTTAAGGTGATAATTTCCTTGCTACTTTTCCTGGTATATTATATTTTGAAACAAAATTTGTTACTTGTTTCAAAAATGTGTTTTGAAATAATGCCTGCAGCTAAATGATGAAATGCTCACTTTCATTTTCTTAAGGTAATGACAAGGCAATCATATTTTTATCCTTTCCTAAAGGCTGAAATCCTATGCAAATCAATTCCTCAGCTTCAGAAGTGATTTACACACTACCTTGTCTTAGAAGGGTATTTCAACTGGCAATTTATGCAATGTTTGGCAGTGCAAAAGTAATGTCTAATCACATAAGAGATAAGCATTAAGCCAGAGTATACAAATACAGGGTCCTTGCCTCCATGTTTAGCTCACCACTCTCCCCTTCTCCCAGTAAGGTTTCTTGAGGGTTTTGTGAGTGCTGGGTACAAAAGCTCTGGCTAGAGTAGAGAGGAGATACCTGACCAGTGTTGCTTCAAAAATGGCATTACTCTCCTGCTGTCGTTATCCTGAGATTTGGAGCTATGTGTTTTAATTTTTTAAAAGAAGAATTTATTTGCCTCATGTGCAAATTGCTGACCTCTGTTTTTTGCTGGCTTCTTTAAACTTTTTAATAGTTGATGCTGAAAAAATGTAATCATGGAAGTTCATGCATATTTAGGACTCCATTCCTCAAAAATTTGATATCTATTACAGCTTACCTCTTAGCCTGTGACCTACAGTTGGTTGTGCATATTCCATGGTGCTGCTCATACAAAGTTCTAATTTCCTTTTTTAAACCCTCCTCTCCCCTCTTCCCCCATGCTTCCTGTTGCATTGACTTGTTTGAGCCTTTCCTAGTTCAAGCAGAAGTGAGTTTTAGTCCTAGGAATAAAGTGCTCAGAATTACATCCACAACTTTCAAGAGATTGGTAGTTTCACTTATATGTCTACAGAGCTGAAGTAACTTGAGAACCTACCAGAAACATAGACAGTCTCAATAAGGCAATGGGGTCAGATGAGCTCATGCATTACAGATAGGAAGAGAACTGCACACTGCATTTTTACAGATAAAAAGCACAGAGTGTTTTAATGTAAACAGATTTCTGGTTGATATTTTAGCAAACTGTTGCAAAGCTCAAACTAGAGCAGAGTAAAAATTACTTTCAGCATGGTACAGTTAGACCAGATGGCCACGTGTTCTTTTCTTATTTAGATGAGACTTTTCCTTTCAATAACATCTTTCTTCCTGACCTGCTTAAAAATTCCAGCGAATGAAATCAGCACAGGATTTTCAATTCTAATTGACCATGTGCAGAGGAAAGGCCAGTAGAGAAATCAGTAGGACCATTGTAAGGCACACTGCATCAATCTCTCCTTTGTCCTGGATCTTTTCTGGTATGAGCTAAAATAATTAAGAATATTTAATTTATATTATTTGTACGGCAGCAAATCTAGTAGCATTCAGACAAAACTCCTCACGAGTTCCTCTTTTAGAAATGCGTGTAACAAGGAAGATGTATGTCTATCAGACACCAGGCAAGCAGGTACTTGCCATCATTTAATCGCCAAATAAAAAAAATAAAAAAAAACAACAAAAAAGGACCAAAACAAGACCCCATAAAACTGGAAACAAACCTCCCAAAACAAGCAAAGAATGACCAAAAAGACTGAAAAGGATGTCTGAATTAAAGCATGAACTGCTTTACCTTTTCTAATGAAGGCAGAAGATTTGAAGGATATGGTTCTAAAAGAAATTTTTGAAAAAAACATTTTAGAAGAGTCAGAAAAATATATTTTTCCACTGTCCAAAATACTGACCCTAAAACACCTGTAACCTTCAAACGTTTCAAATCTGCCTATGCAGATTTTACCCACACACATCCCACCCACGCTGCGTTGGCTGTGATCAGCCTCAGTTGTGTCTGTGTGATCTACATGCGAGGTACAGACTGCAAAAACTGTATGTATCACACAGAAACATTTCCTACAGAAATACACTCACAGATGACCTCACTGCAGCTTTACCTACTGATTTACTTGGATTTAGTGAGATGGGTGTGAAACAATATAACAATATTTGAGATTTAACAAGTAGAGTATGCAAAGGATGCACAAAGTCCTATCTATGTGTTTAATTAGCCCATGGATAAGGTAAGTGGGCAAAATGACTCCTTCAGAAGAAAAGGGGGTGGGGAAAAAGACTAATTGAGAGCAATACAGAGCAAGTTTGGTTGGTTAAAAAAAAATTAACAACGGACTTTTGGCCAAACTATTTTGTATAAATTCACTCCTCACAGTTTAGTTTAACTTTAGGCTTGAATGGTTGGTGGTTTCATATTACTGCTATAAGTTTGAATCAACAAAACCTGTAGAATATAATTTCTGAAAAATAGTTATGAAAATGGTTTCATTAAGATAATCTGAAGAAAAAAAGGGTTTCATTAAAATCCCAGTCATTTTTTAAACTTAAGGTGAAAAACAATTGAGGAGAAAATTCAGTGGTCAGCATGGCCTTTGCTATATGTCAAGCATGCGGTCCAAATAACATTTGCATGAAGAAACATGCCTGAGAACATAAAACAAAGCACAGACCTTGGGTCTGGCCAGGCAGACATGGTAAAAGGTCTGATTTCAGCTCTCCAGCAAGATGTTTCATAGCCTTGGGCAAACCATTTAACTGCCTGGATTCTCATCGACGTCATATTAGCAGAATTTAAGTTTTGAATGTGTGATTATAATTAAGAGGTCAGTAATGAGATACCACAGCAAAGGGCACAGGAGAGACCTCAGATGCCTGAAAACAACATAAAATACTAGACAAAACAACGGTATTTTGTTTTTAAGCGAGATCATTTTTGGTGTGGTATTTCTACAACAAGAAAGATACAAAAAGACAAGATAAAAAGCCTCTTTCTCAAGAGATCAATGTCATTCAATTCTAGCTTAATTTTCTAAAGCTCTTCATGCACTTGAACATTCACTTCTAATTTTTTTACTAACTTGCAACAAAACATCAGAATAGAGGATAAATGGAAGACCCTGCTCCATCTGTAAAGATGCTCTAGATTCAACACTCATGCAAGGCCTACCACTAAAATGCTGACTCCTGCAATGGCGTATTTAACAGGTGTTCCCAGGGCACCAGTGAGACTGAGAGCAGCTTAGATGCTGCACTGCATGACCAGAGTGCAAACCTGGGCCCCAGACTCCCATTACTTTGGGTATTCTGCACCAAGGAGCCAATCCCGGAATGGCTTCAAGCATATTCTTACTTCCAAAGCCTGAAGGCCACCTAGCGAAGCACTTCCACCCTGGAAGTTCAACATGAGCTCAAAAGCATCGTGCTGAAAGAGGTCTTCAATTTCTACAGAGCTCATTGCCCTGAAAAGGAAATAGCTCTGCTGAGTTCTGCCCCCGTTAAATTGTGCTCCCACATTCACCTTTCTGTTTCTATCGATGGTTCTTTAATTCCCACCACTGAACAAACCAAGTCAGAAACCCTGCAGTAGCAAAGCTAAAAATCACTGTGCAGGAGGAGAAATGAATGAGCCTGCACTGGCCAAGAGACTGGCCAGGAGACCTTTTCAGGCCACCATTTTGTGACTGAGTAATGACCATGTCACACACGGAACTAGAAATGTGGTTTTCCCTCCCTGAGTAAGTATGAGGGATCTCTGTGCTAAAAAAAAAAAAAATTCAAAACATTTTCTTATTAATGTTGTTACTAATCAACGTTCATGCACAGCATGAAAGAAACACTCAGACTTTCAGCTATCTTGTGTCAGTGCTCACAAGATATAAAAATTAATGAAAAAGGCAATTTGACAGAGCTATTGAACATCTCAGCTGGTTTGCAGATAGGGTGGGATAGTGAAAAGTGGGTGAGAGGAAAATATCGTGCATGGAAATACAGCTTTGTGCAGTGCTCAGAACAAGGAGAGGAAGTGAGCAAAATGTGCACAGTTACATGCAACTGATGGGCTGTATTTCACTAGCCTATTTTTACTGTCAAGGCTCCAGACTATATTAGGAGTCTATCCAGTCTCTTAAGCCATGGGATATGGATAATGGGATCAGATAAAATGATTAAAATCACTTTGGTCTCATGCTTTCGTCTACTGAGTGTAATAGATGCAAAACTGAACGACTTAATTGTATGATGAAAGTACAAACACCTCTTTGTCTTACCTCTGCATTTTTCCACTTTAGAGAAATTGATGAGGTTTTTCTCTGATTGAAAAAAAACCCAACAATGGCAAGCAAGATGATTCTTTTCCTGCAGCATCCCAGCTAAAACTGGTTTCATCTATACAAACAAAAAAGCTCAGAAAAAAAAAATATATATACTACATCCCATGAGATATTTTATATAGAATGCCTGGTTAATAAGCTTCAGAAATAAAGACTGTTTTAAGTAGTTTACAGAGTTTAATAACCACACTTTAAGAAGTAAAAAACTGATAATCTTCCAGAATATCTTTTCCATACACTGAGTTTTTACTAGTTTTCAAGCATTTCTTTTTTTTTAGCTCATTAGAAGCCATTTTTCTAAGAGAAAAATTTGCAAAGAAAAGGACTTAAAAAGACAAGTCTACCAAATGACAACAGTGAAGAAAAGCAGTTCTCAAGGTTGATTAAAAGACTTGGAAAGGGTTAAAAATTCAGATCTTTATGTAAGAATTATAAATGAAAGGAGAGTTAGAAAGGGGGAGAAGAGGGGGAAGAGCTAAGCTGCTGGTGACTTGAGTGTATTTATGGATTACTATGTCCTGAAAAGAAGAAAACCAGAGTTGTAAGATGACACTGCAGGGGTTGTCTGGACTTTTCACCGAGTGTAAAGTCTGTTTAGTCAGTGTCTTAATGCCTAATGCTGACCTTTGCCCTCTTCACTCCTCCCTACTCCAGGTGCAACATTTTTGCAAGTGCTTTAACATTATTGGAAAGTTTTTGCAGGTTTCACACACTGCAAAGTGCACACAGCACTTTACACATCCATTACGCCCACCCAATATCAAGGGTTAGCACATTTTTTCATCCCAAGTACACACAATGATTTGTTTTACACGTTTTCCCTTATTGCTATTACTGCATTCAATTAATAAAAACAAAAGCTCCTTTGTAGGGGTATTTAATTTACATAACTCTACACAACAAGATACAAGATTAAGTATAAACTCATCTCATGCTCCCCAGCACTGTGAATTATACCAGGAGTATGCAACATATGCCAGCAACACTATTGATCTCTCTTAAATTAATTCTCTTTGCTGTGGAAATGGAAGACAAAAAAAAAAAAAAAAAAAAAAACACCCCACAAAAAACTAAAACCCCTTGCTACAAAATAGCCAAGGCAATAGAGCTCATTTTCCTCAGGAAAAAAATGTGATTTCTTGTACAGTTATTAATTAAAATTTATATCAGTCCCAATCTAAAGAAAAACAGCAGGTTTAGAATCTAATAATAAAAAGAGCTAAACTACATAAGATCTGTACAATTTCAATTTTGATTTACAAAAATAAAGAGTGTATTATTTCTATAAATTCTACAGTTGTCAGTATTGAAGATACTATAAAAGACAGTACACACATACATAATTATTTCTCTGTGCTTTATATTTAGTAGATAGTTGCTGAGATTTTTGAGGTCTAAAATTTAACTTTGCTGAGGAGAAAGTATAAGCTGGGTACCATCATCTTGAAGACCACTTGAGATTTTGTGTTGTTTCTGGAAGGTGTACTGTGGGCATTTCCTGCCAGTGTTGGCAAGGAACCCATTTTCCCCATCCACACTATACTGCCAGACTTCTGGCTCCTTTGGGTTTGATCTGGCACTGAAGATGATTTTCACTCTATAATAATACCAGGTACTAAAATTCACCCTTCTGCAGTGGAATAAATCTTACTGGAAATCCAAGACTGTCCAATCATGGTTCCTGCACTTTTTGATCCATACTAGTTAATTGTGCCCCCCAAAAAATTAGAAATGATGATTTAGAAATTTTAAACTTTTAAATAACTGACTAACTTGCCCACATTCCTTCATCACTGAGCTATGCTGAGAAATGTTCATTATACTGAAGGAAAAGAAAGGAGGAAAAGGATTGGTTTAAGAGAGGTGAATAGCAGCAGGTAGGCTTTATGGAAAACCCTACTAGTCAGAGCTGTCTAGCCAGAATAACCCAGGCTAACACATCTTCTGTGTACTGCATTACTTCAAGGTGAGACTTAAATAAAAAGAGTTCAGATGAGGGTTTACATTAAAGGAATGGTTGTGACAGAGATGTGTTTGCATTCTGACTAAAACATTTATTTTACTGGATGGCCTTTCAGATATGCTAAGCCGCAGATACTGCTTCCAGGATACTGTGCCTTTCTAAAAGAATATTTTGGTGTTTTCCCATAACATTGCTGAATAAAATTAGCCTAGGTCATCTTCATAATCTAGGTAGTTTTAAGGGTTCTGATTTGGGGGGACATTTTTCTTTAGAACAAAATATGGATGTTAATATAGTAGTTTATTCTAGGGGTAGGCACAGGTCAAGGGGTCAAAACATTCTGGGAAGTGTGTCCTGAAAGAGTTTTCTTATGTTTTTCAATTTAATTTGTAACCCTGAAACTACAAGAGAATAATGAAAAAAAAAAAAAAGAAAGTTGTTTATTGCATTACAGATTATTTCTAGAGCTGAGCAGCTTTATCTCAGCACAAAGAGTGCTCCTGTTCACAGCGCAGCTGCTAGCAACTCATCAACACTCCTTGTTTAAGAGTAGGGTACAATTAGAAGTCAAAACTTTAAAAATCTGAAATGCTATTATTGCAGTAAGCCATGCAACTGTATTTGACTTCTAGCCAGGCTGTATCCCTCTGCTCCCGACACTGTTTACAAGACATATTTAGTGCAGGTGGTACTCGCCTTAATTTCACTGAAGGTCAAGTGTACTTGTCATAATTGTATTTTTTGCACAGCTGAGAATTAAACTACTTCTGCAGACTGAAAACAGACATTGTTTCTGTGAAGGAAACACATAGCTCTGAAGAGCTGGACTTGAAATAATCAGAATGAAGTGAATTTTCACACTGTTTTCACCTACTATCTCACCAAGATCATCACTTTTGAGTCTGCCATATATTAGTGAAAGCAGCAATTTGGGTCCTTTACTCTCAGAACTTCAGAAACCTCTGCCTGGAAAAGTGGTTCCATTTATTTTTCTGTAGGTAGCTATTTTAAATTTTTTTTCAGTACTACAAACTAAGATGAAGTTTTTGCAATGTTTGCAAATTAATGACATTACAATTATTTACAAGTATGAAAATGAATAAAACTGAAATTAATCAAGATTCTAATTTAAGAAAAACTAGATTACCAAAAATATGAACTCATTTTCTGCTAATGTGGAACATCAAAATAATGGCTTTCAGAAGAGACTCAATCTTAACCTCTGTAAGTTCTAAACTGATTTGTTGCAATATTCAGATAACATACTAAATTCTGCTGAAAAAAACAGCACGGCAGAAATAGGATACTATTCTAGTGCTTTGATTCATTTACTCTTATGGATTATCAGTCTCTCCTACCTGCAATATGTGCACCTAAACCACAGAAAGCTGTCCACTGAACCTTCTTTATCCTGTGAATACGTTTCCCTCATCCTCTAACTTGCAATCGTTCCTAGTGCCTTCACTACACATTTTACCCAGAGAAAGGAAATTAAAGCAAAACATCTTTAAATTGTGCTTCATTATAATCTTTTTTTCATGTCAGTTGAAAAAAGCCATAACAAAAAACCCCCAAACAACCAGGTGTCTCCGTCTGCAATTCTTATGTAATAGTTCAGTCTTGCATAACGCTTAAAAAACCCCAGTTTTCTTCAAGTAAAAGATTTCCCAATATATCAGAGACAAGGAAGAAAAATCAACCTTCATTTCAGATTCTCTGCATAGCCAAGACCAGAGCTCAGGCTTGCTTCAGAGCATCAGCTCACAAAATTCTGAAACCAGAGACAGATTCCTCTTGTGAAATCCATTTGCTGATTTGCAGCTTCTTACCCATCTCTTCTACCCCCACCCAATCTGCTTCTCTAAACAACTCTACCCTGAATCGCTGTGTTCCTCTGCAAACAGCAAAATGTAAAGATGTAAAAATCGGAACTGGTTACATAAACACACAACGTTGCTCTACGTATGAGGAGAGTTTTAAAAATTTTACTTAAAAGCATAAATACAGGTGACATACTGCCTTTTTATGGAGCAGCTTGAAGATACACAAATACTTCCATTAAATTGACACAAGAAAGATTAGGACTTCCAATCTACATTTTCATTATTGTGGAAATCTCAAAAAATAACCAGGTTGCAATCTGACAGAACACAAAATATTACAGTAAAGCAAGCAGAGTCTCATGAAATTTCACTAAGTCAACTTATAGGACACTGGTATTTCAACGTGTGGGATTCATCTGACAGTTTGTTTATAAATTCAAGATTGCTCTTTCCTTACCTCATTGGCAACTTTATTTTTTTGCTGTATCTGTTTGTAATTATCAAGTTTTACTGCTTTGTTTTATGGTCAAATCCACAAAACACACTCATTTTGCGGGGGTTTTTTTGGTTGGATTTTTTTTTCTTTTAAGAGGAGAAAACATCCCTCTAACCACTTTCCTATACCAGTTTTGTACTTATAGTCAGGGAATAAATATTACATATCTTCATTTAGAGAATCATTAATCAGGACTATTCTTTCAGTATCAGTATTCTAGCTGAATTTTTCCGACTCAGTATTAAATTTGGGGTAATTTAAGATCTTTTCCATGAAAAAAAAAAATCTATCATCATGCTAATGAAGGAAGTGAAACCTAATTTACTTAAAAAGCTGACGAAGTTCCTGTCCTTTTCAAGGAGGAATCAGGATGGTTTCTTGCTGAAATACTGGTTTAAATTTGTACCACAAAAAAATCCTGAACTTTAAGAAATAGTTCAAAGGGAACGAGGACTAACACAGAATGTGTCTCAAGTTCATGAATCTATTTCTTAGATGCACAACTGTGTTGTTTCTCTGAGGAGATGGCAACACACTTGTACCTTTGTGGCCATCAGCACTGGGAATCCCATTCAGCACTAATCCCAGCAGGCTCCAGTGGGGTAGGCCTCTGTCGTGTGCTCCCAACACACTCCTGGAGAAAGGAGAATGATACCTTGCATGCACAGGTCAAGACAACATCAAGGACATGGAATGGACCAGTGGGATCTGGCTGAAATCCAAACTTTTTATTGCATTAAGAACCAGGTCTCCATTCCACCCTCCTCCAACGCCTTTCTGATGGGTAACTCACAACAGAGTGCCTAAATCCTTGTTCTTTTCTTTCCTTCTTTGGGATTTACACAAAACAGACAGCAAGGATTTCCTGCTGGATGCCCTAAGGATCCTCTGCAAGTTTTGGACTTTGCAAAGGAAGAGGAGACAGTCAAGAAAATTTGAGACTTTTATGGGAGAGGGGTTGGTGGCCTTTGGCCACAAGACCTTAATGAGCTTCCTGCTCCTTTTTTCCTTAGCTCCCTACTACAGGAGGAGGCAAGCATAACGAAGACTAGAATTGTGCATCCCTCCTTGCCAAAGATTTGTCATCCAGTAGTTTTAAATTTAGAAACTTAACTTGGCTGTCATTTCTTTTACTGCACAAATGTGAAATAAGTGATGTTAAGATAGCATTAAAGAGAAATGTGGGGGAGACTGCTTCTCAATTGTTCTGTTTGAAAACTTGTACTTTATTTCATGACAAGCAGTGAGATTCACTGGAAAAGGCATTCTGCACTGAAAGATGTTGGGCATATTTCATTACATGAGAACATTTCTAAATGAAGGCCTTCTGCATTGTTTTCCATTTCCTTAAAGGAGGCCTCAGACTGTACCACCTGTCTAAACATATTTACAGTCTCTCCCCACTGCTGCAAGCGCACTGTAGTGGAATTTTTCTAAGGGTCAAAGGTAGTACAACCGAAGAGGTTTTGTTTTGTTGGGGTTTTTTTAAGACACAAGGAGATATCCATGAATTTTCTGCAAATCTAGCAGCAGGATATAACTGGCTTATAATAGAAACATTTGTTAATCTAATCTGGACATACAAACTTTCTGAGCAACCGCTAAACATTTGATAAACATTTTTTTTAAATTTAGTACTACATTCTGCAGTTTGCTTTTGACTTACTTTGTTCTCTGCTGCTTTCTTTTTCCACTTTTTGTTTTTAAGATGCTAGTTGAGCCACAAAAAAAAAAATCCCTATATCTCCCAGCATACTTGCTAAGTTCATTTTACTTCTACTTCCTCATTTGAAAGGGGAAAAGAGGAGCCAGGGGGAAACAAACATTTTGCATCAGGTGATACATCCATATCTGAAGACAGGAGCAAAGATGAGAGATCAAACTTGCTTAAAAACAGATATACAAGTAATGAATCATCAATATAACATATTTATCTCTTGAATAAATTCCTCAAAATTTGACAATTACTATCTTTTCTGAAATTTCTATTTAGAGGATCCCTCCCCCATCCTCCAGGAAAGACATCTGGCTACCACTGAATGGAGTTTAGTGTTTGAACATCCCATCTGGTTTCATCATGTTAACACACGATTCCAAGTCATTCAAGAAGTATGAACAATGGATATTGTATTCCATATAGTGCCATGTGGATTTAATCTTCAAAAGATGGCGGCACTGTAGGACTCAATCTTTTAGTTAAAAGTCAAAACATTTCATGTACTGAAACTCATTTCCCATACCCTCAGAAGCCTCACATTTTATCCTGCTCTAAGAATGACAAGGAGACAATGTCTCCCTAATATAGTGCCATTCCTGTTGTTACCTATCAGAATACCTATCTGGATAAATCAAAAACACATTTCCTAAACACGACAGTTAAAAGTAGCATGAAAACAGATTTTTCATGAGAATACTCATTATTTTTATACTCAAATTACTTCCAGATTGATTAAAGAAAAAAAAAAAAAGGCAGAAACTTGCTATTAGGCAAATGGAAGTTGGGCACTTTTGTCTTTCAGAGATGGTTACTCCACCTTTCACTAACACTAGCAGAATCCAAAAAAGTCACTCCAAAATCAACTGGGCTTTCTTAACCAGATCAGCACTAATCTATCTCGGTGATGCCAAGAGAATATCTCATTTTTCTATATACCCTTGAATTAAAATTCAAGAACATTTCTTATTCAAACAGTTCTTTCATGTTTATTTCTTCATAAGGATAATTGACCAATGGTCCTGTAACACTGACCCAAACAGGAATTTTTCATATTTCTTAAAAGATCCCCAGTAGGAACAAATACTCAATAAGTGGTTTATTATGAAAACTTAATAAAAAATGCTTTCAGACTGAAAGATAATGATATAAACTTCAAGTATAAGCAGGTATTTAAATATTTTCTAGCTGTCCTTTAAGTTACCTAATAAAATGACATTGCTTCATTAGAGCACTTGGGAAAGTGACTGGTTTTACCTGTGAGGGTGAGAAGATGAGGTGGTAAATATAGATATTTTGGAGGGAATCACCTTTTTAGTGGAATGAAGCAGGGCAAACATACTTTACATCTCCGGAGCTGGATCATGAAGAGTAACTAGTTTTTCCTCAAAGCTGTGAAGCCAGAGTCAGAATTGTGTAACAAGACATCACAGATTTGTTGATGAGAAAAGACAAAGAATTCTGTGAAGAATGATAAAGGCAATTATACTGCCCAACTTTTTCCGGTTTCTGTTGAAGTGTATGTTTTGTTTACTATCACCATATTTACCAGCCAGATCCAAGGTTGAAGTAAATTAGATGAGTGCATCACATGACATCAGGATTTTCACAAAAACACTTAAATCAAAAGTATTTAAGAGGCTACTCTTGGTGCTTAAAAGATCACTCTGTGTTGCCTGGACAACTTCTTTACCTGGTTGACCTGCTGTGTTTCAGTCAATAAAACCTATCTAGAGGATCAGGGATACTACATTTAATAAACAGAAAGGCTGAAGGAAGAGAAGATGTGCTCAAATTTATGGAAGTGAATGAATTCCTGTGAGACAAACTGGATAAATTCCCAGCAAAGATGAAGTTGAAGGCTAGCAGCATCAGTTGAAAATTCTGTTCAAATCTGTGGAGATCATACAGACTGTTAAGACAGTGGATTATATGCATTGAACCATGTCACCTCTAGCTGATTACATCAGGGAAGCTACTGGACTCCCTAAATTCATGATGAGAACCATAAAATACAAGATTGGAATAGAAATGGCAAACTTTGCTGATTTCAACTGTGTTCCACTGTTCCTGTCACCTCTAATAATTAAATCATCAATAGAGTAGTGACTATTTTCATTGATGACACCTTAGTTTTACAGAATTAAGAGAACTGTTTTGTTTCATTTGACATTACTTCTATCAACCCTTTTCGAGTAATTCTGGCTGAGTATTCATTCAGCACGGATTTATGCAAGCTATAGCAGACAGCCCGTGTCAGAAAGTCTTCAAAATCAGTTTGTCTAATTCAAGTACTCTGTCTAGAAAGGCATTGCTTTTGAGTACTCAAAATCTATTCATTCAATTCCTTATGTTGGCAGGCACAAAACACACAATACTTCTCAGTTTGTAATCCTTCTGCAACACCTGAATTACTACAAGCACTTGTCATGCACTGAAGAGGAAAAGGGACACTGACAAAAGGAACTTTTTGTGCCATTAAGGAACTTGAGGAAACTGAAGTCCTAAACTGAGTCTTCCTGAAATAATTTAAAAAATATTTTTTATTTCTATACCCTAAAGCCATGAATGACTTTAAGCATGGATCTGGCATGTTTTAAAAGAACTAAAATCCTATCTTCTAGAATCTAGGTAGTTAGTTAAAACTTGTTGGTTCTATATAAGTATTTTGTACTAGTGGAAAATTTGACTTCTTAGACAAGGCCCAGAATTTGGTTCTATTCACGATCAATTTCACTTAAAATGTAGCAAGAGAAATTTGAAGGCACAGCAAGACTTTCCTAGGGAGATAAAATTGATTTTACTGCTGGCCTAGCTAGACAGTATGAAATTGGTGCCAAGGGATCCTCAATAAGACTAGCAATACATCCCTTTAAAAGGGCAGTGATACACTACCTGATAGAACTCTTGTTGTTACATCAGTTCTCTAGCATACAAAAATGTGGGGGATATTAATGCTGATTTTGTAGTTCTTGTATGGAATAAGGAACGTTTATTTTCTAGAACACCACATCATTTGTTCCTACCTATGATATTTAACTTGCCCAAAATAAAGTAGAATGCCATCACAATCCCATCCTTCATAAGGGGAGAAGAGTATCTCAGCAGTTTGACATAAGTTTCAGTATTAAGAGAAAACTTGAGTGGCTTTATTGAATCTATCCACTCTTTCTGGATATCTATGTAAATTCCACATTAAATTAAAGTAACGGGTGGTCCTAAAGTGAAATCTTGCAGTGCCAGTCTGAGCCCTAACTTGGACTTTGGTTATTTGTAGCTCATGTTTAGCCTTAAAGAAGATCTAAGTGCATTATGATCCAAATAACTAAATTCAAACTTAAATCTCTTCTCCCTGCAGTAATCTAACTCAGATATTTGTGCACTGCAGACATTTGATATCTCAGTCTCTCCCTCTTGCTAATACAATCTTGTTTTCCACATATAAATGGCAACCTGCCAATTAGGGAAGTACACATGCTGCAATGCAAAGGAAAATAAGTAGATATGTCTGTATGTATTAACTACAAGTCAGAGTATTGTCTAGTGCAGCTGGAGTGAAAAACACTCCAAAAAAGCTAATTACAACTCCAGTCTTTATTATTATAAGCAAAAGCTTTTGTGAGCTAGGGTTACAGTCCTCCCTGCAGCATATTTCTTGTTTTTAAGTCTTTGTTATTCTTTTTCCACTGATTCACACTCTTGAAAATAAAATTGTATCAAAGCTATTAAAACAACAAAAATCTTAAAATAAGACAATTTATTAAACTATAGTACAAAGAATAAAACTCTCTTCACCATTCCATCACCTCTATGGCCTTATAGTTGCTTTTATCCCTACGTAGAACACCATTCCAACATAATCACCAGAATGACAATTAAACAAAACCCATCAGATTGAAATATTTTTATAAGCTTCCTTAAGGAAAAAACAAGATATTGGTGAAGCCAGCAGGACACCCAGGTTCATCTGGGCTCCTGTTCCACATCAGAATGATGTAATATGAGAAACGATTCTTTGTTTATTCTCTGATTCCCAAGCTGTGAGAAGCTGTTAGGATTATTCCCTTTATTCATCCTACTAGAAACCAAAGCAGACAATCTTTTGGACAATCCTATAGAGTAACAGAGAAATCCAGGTAATTCTGTGTGGTGTATGATACACAGAGTTGTACATCACTGTCAAAGCCTAGCAGCAGTAATTTAGATCAGGATACTGAAGTTAACAAACCTAAAACCCCACATATGATCTCTTTCTCTGTACTTACTGTACAGGTTCTGTAAGTATATTGATCATCTATAAGGTCACTATATTTGTGGAGCCTGCTAAAATTTAAAAAAAAAAAAAGTAATTATATTTTATTCATTCTCCTCTCCATTTAAGAATAAGAGATTTAGCATAACTAAATTTTGTGGGCTCTGTAATCTCCACATGACTGTGCTACATTCTCTCCTCATGAAGCGCTGGGCATCTTCTTGTGCCACACTACTCAGCATAAGCTGCTTTTCTGTAATTCACAGACCACTTCTGTACAGGACCACTGCCATTTTTCATTTCCAAAAGCAACTATATGAAGTGATAGAACTCTCAGAAATGGAAAAAACATGTCCTACTTTTAACTTAACAGAAAATGGCATTTCATCTTATAGCCCTGCCAGTGCACTTGCTCGTAATGTGATGAGATGTGTCATGTAGGTTGAAGTGAATTTCTTTGCCTCAAGGATCAAGTGCCACTTCTCACCAAAAACGTAAGAAGATTTCACTTCATGTTTGACTCCTAATTCACAAGTACTGCAGTCTTTGAATATCGGCTTTTCTGTCAAGCTGGAGGATGGTGATTCATAAAGTTAAACTTCATGTGGAGTTGTACCATTTTTAAAGAAAACTCCTTCAGAAAACATTTCCAGGGATTAAAAGGGAATTTATAGTCAAAAACCAGACACACTGACTCTAAAATAACTGTTTCACATTTAGCAGTAAATCGACTATTTTAGACAGATCTCTTCATTCTTCCTAAATTTCACTGAAATTTAGAGTAGAACAGGACTAGTTCTGAACTCAAAGTTTTGTGGGCTGGAAAAATTGAGTTTTCTGCTTACCTGTGGTCATGAAATATTTATCAGTTTGCCAGTTAAAAAAAAATAGCAATGAATGGTATACAGTGATTCATTTCTTTATGTGAAGGACTTCATATAAATTAGCAATCTAGCATTCAGCGGTCACATCAAGTGGGTAATGCTACTTTATCTCACTCTCATACAAGCACAACAAACGTGGCCTCCCACTAAGTTTAGTGCTTAATGTAGTGGGGCAGAAGTACCTCAACGTTGCTTGGCATAATTAGCAACTCAAGGCAGAACTAAATACTGAATCTGTGGGGAAATTTGCAAGCTACATCATGTGCAACAGTGCCAACCTAAATAATTTCTAGTAAAAAGTTTTTTAGTCCATTTTGGACAAGAGCAACTGCTTATGCCAACTTTTTCAGTAAAATATACAGTAAAACCATTTAATGAAACATAAAAATGCCCTAAAACCAGTCCTCCAGATAAAGTAGATTTATCACAATCCCAGATCCAAATTTACTTTTTAGGTGTTTTAATAGAGAATTGCAATTGTTAATGAGTTATGCAAACTTATTCAGGGGAGGAGAAGGATGACTCTTGGACTTTGATTAGTGCAGTCCTTTGGGGGGAAGAGGAAAATAAACGAGATTTGGGAAATGTCATTTTAAAATAATTTTGCTTTTAAAATAATTCTGCTGTAAGAAGATCCCACCATCACAAAATAGGTGATACCTATAACAAGTCAGACAAGACAAAGATCGTCTCAGCTCTGCTTATGACCAAAGCTAAGTAGATGTGCAGCTGACAAAGGTAGCTGGCACTCCTTTGCTGGGCTTTTGAAACCTTCATCATGGTACTGTAGAGAAGAATGTTAAAGAGATGTTGCTTTTCCTGAGAAACATCTTCAGGCTTTATCAAAATTCTTGCAGGCTGCCATTTTCCAAGCCATACATACAAATGTGCCACTTGGATGTCAGATATTGATTGTAAGGGACTCCTCATGGAGAAAAGTCCAATGTTTCACAGGAATTCAGCATAAGAGCCTGTTACTACAGCCTTCATCTTCCATTTTAAAGCTATTAAGAGGGCAAGGTATACACTTAAATTTTTTTTTTAAAAAAAAGAGGAGGGGCAAATGTTTCAGAGGGATTGCAAAGATTTATCTGTTTGAGTTGTGGAATGAATAAAACATACAAGTTCAAAACCTTGAAGTATTTTGAGCTACCATCAAATTCAGGGCAAATCCCTTAAGAGAAATTTCTCACTATGACTCAAGTGCTGGACTTGCTTTTGTTGGTTTTTAGCACCAGGAAGTTGCCTCCCAAGTTAAAATGCTAGTTTGTTATATTATAAAAAATATACTGTGCAACAAAAGACAGTTATTTCTTTACAAAGACGAAATCCCATTCAATTAGAAATGTTTAAATGAGTAAATGAGAGAAAAATAGTTAATATATATCTTCCTTTATCAAGTGGAAGA
Organism: Lanius collurio; assembly: GCA_020086605.1. Classification (NCBI taxonomy): domain Eukaryota; kingdom Metazoa; phylum Chordata; class Aves; order Passeriformes; family Laniidae; genus Lanius; species Lanius collurio. The sequence continues at coordinate 4,379,141 of JACBWW010000016.1, read as the reverse complement.
CAAGTACATGGCAGCATGCTTGGGATTAGTAGGAGTAGATTGACCAAAATTTCTTCTTTTAATGGGAGTCTCATCAAGGTTAGACTTTTAATCTCCAGATTAAAATAAACAAAAACTAAACAAACACAACCCCCACAAAAACTTCTCCAAAAAAGTATGACAGACATCAGTAAAACATAATGCACAGTACTCTGTATGTTTCAAACCATTCTGTTACTTTAGGCTGTTGATTTTTTTCTTTACAGTAATTTTTACAGAAGGTTCTCTACATGTTTTAAGGCAGAAAGATCAGTTAACCATTCCTTAAGAAATGAATATGTAATTCTGCATCTTTTAGTGATTAAGAGGAAAAATGGTTTTAACAGTCAATCAAAAAGAGTAACAAAAGGAACAATAAGGAGGTCTCAGTTCACCAAGCGCTCCTTGTCTTGGCTGAGAGAACTTTTGTCTAGAAGATCTCAAAATGCAGAGTGCCAAAGAACTCTCCTACAATGTCAGAACTCAGCACCATGAGGCAAAATATTTCCACTGAATAGAGAGTTTTTTTAAAGTTTTTCTCCTAGTTGAAAAGAATTAAAAAGTACTGTTGAAACCTCTTCAATGAACCAATACCACTAGCCAGCCAGTAGTACCTGCTCAGCAGCAACACCACCCAAGCCAAGCACTGCTCTACTGCCTTTTTTGGTGCAAGTGGGGGTGGAGGAAAGGCCAAATTCTTCCAACCAGCCAGAACCACAATAGACACCCCCAGAGTGTCCCAACTATGACCTTACCACAGGGGAAAAGCAGATCGAAACTCTAAAAGTGAAACCAGATGGAGAAGAAATTTTGACAAGTACAACCTGCCCTAACTTGAAGGCAAGAAGCATTTAAATGGTAATGCCTATATATATTAATTTAAATCGTAAAATGAGGTATTTTATGCCATGCTAATTAAAAAATCCAAGACTCACTGCATACACCAAAATATTATTTGATATATTATGAACTTACAAAACATATTTGCCATATCTGTCCCACTTCCCATAATGACTTCAAAGAAAAAGTACTGTACAAAGCCTGTCTAAAAAAGTGTAAAAGTTGTTTAACAAAACTCCCTTCCCATACCATAAATGAAGGCTACTACCACCCCTATGTCAGTAATACAGTCTAGTAAAAAATGAGAACTGTAAGAAAGTGAAAAAGAAAAAACATTTGATACATACGAAAGAGTTTAGTACTTGTTTTTTGTGAGAATGGAAAATTATCTCCTTTCAGGGGAAAAGCAGTGGAGGAGGAAAGTATCATTGACTTTTATTCTATATCCCTATATGCTTTATTACAAAAAAACCCAAAAATCCATTTAACTGGTCACATTATATTTAGGTCACCTGGGAGAAATAAAACTTCTGGAAAGGTGAAGCCAAAGGTAGTTACAATAACCTTTATGAGAACATTTAAGAAAACAAAAATCCTGTTTCATCCTCTCACATTCCTATCTCCTGGCTTTTCAAAAAAATACAAGTAGCTGTGTTTAAAGGAGTGAGAACATAAGGCACATTGATTTGGTGATCTGAACTTAAACTAGGACATCAAGAAATAATAGCAGCAGGTATTCCCTTACTCTACTGCTACTGAAAAAAGATGAAACTCTACTATTTCTTCCTCTGATTACAGAGCACAATGAGGACTCTGAGGGCTTTGCCCCTCCTTCTGAGCCCCTTGTAGGATGCATAACAGAAAGACTTGGGAGAGCCAGGCTCCCTCTCCACTCCACAGAACCACTCAGCTCTTTCTGCTGAAATAAAGGCAATGATAAATGTCTGTCCCCTTCAAAGATGTTTTCTAATGTTAGTGGGTATCTTCTGTAGCCTATTTTACAAAGGAGAAAAAGAAAGTCTAAACCTCTTTTTAAATTGAATATCTAAAGGCAACACCTTTGAAAATTTAATGCCTAAACTTGCATCTCCTATTGGCTATCCCTGGATTTTACTGCCTGATGGCAGTTCAGAACAGTTTTTCTGTTCCAATTCTGTTCTACTCCCTGACTGCCTGGGGAGCTTTTTCACACAGTAGGGCAAACATTCCAAGAGGCAACCAATAGCAGTCATGCTAAAAGGAACTTTGGGACAAATTCTTTAAGTCTTAATCCACCTGCTTGCCTCTACTTTAACACCTTCACAGTAATTTACAGTATTTTCACCCATACAATCATTATTTAATTTAAAAGAAGGATGACTAGGAATATCCTTTTTTTTAATCATATGCCAAAGTAAGTCTATTGCTTAAAATAAATAAGCAGAGCTTCCCAACTTGTGTGAATTAAAGGGATTTTCAAAAGACTTCCTACACTAAATGTGAAGAATCATAAAAATAGATTCTTAGCATACTTAAACAATAGTTTAGAATGTAATTAGAAACTTTAATATTTGAAGTTGAACGAAAATTAATTTTCCTTTATTTTCTTCTAGTTAGGTTTCTTATAAGAAGCCTTCTGTTGCATCGGAAATAAATCTTTATCCTTAAGTTAGACAATAGTTAAAAATGGGTAAGAAGGGATGAAGCAGGTCCAATCACAAGCACATACACAAAGAAAAGTATGCTAAAAGTAATTAAAAATCTTAGAGAACAAAAAGAAATAGTATATTAAAAGGTGAGGTATTATCAGGGTATCTACACTCACTTTGAACCTTGAACTTTAACAGAGTAGGGTTTAGATAATACACTATTACAAAGAGTCTTCATTCTTTTGGAAAAAGGCACATGATGATACTTACAATGCCACATAAAATAAACAGGAAATCTAGATAATATCCTGGAAACTGCTAGTTATCAAGAGTTTCACTTGGAAATTATGTACTATAAGATTAAAGAGAGCAACATTTTGCCACCAATACCCAGTCCTGTCAGGGCTGTAGCTTTTTATGTCAGCACCTTTTAGATTAAACTGAGACTGTATCAGGAACCTTACTTTACATTAGTCTACTATTTACTATAGTCATTAATCTCTCCGAAATATGCATTTAAACAACCTACATGTACCAGTGCACACAGCACTGCTAATATATAATCTGACAATTCAGAGAATCCAAACTGTCCACTGATGGATCACCTTTCTTTCTAAAGGAAGCACCCTAAACATGGAAATTTCCACCTTTTTTAATAATGCAAACCCACATCAAAAACTGAGTACAAAAATCAGGCTCAATATAAGAATGCTTTCTGGGGTGTAAAACTGAAGATATTCAAGTTTGGTGTTAAAGCGACTTGTATGTTGTTTCCTTTATAATGAGAAAAAAATTCTAACCCTATACTCTGCAAAATCTCGACACATGATTTTCAAAGGTCCAAAATAAATGACAAAGTAATGCAATTTTATTCACAGCTTTGCTGGTGAAAAAAATTTATGTGTGAAAGAAAAGGTTTATGTTTCCTTAATAAATTCCATTGGGAACTCATGAGTTATTACAGTTCTGAGTTAGGTAAAAAACTTGATATAATACCTTATAGGTACTCAGAAAGTGCACCTTCAACACTGGTCTCTGACTTTTCTCTGTTACAATAGGCATTTGAAGTGACATCTGAGCTATTTATTTTCAGTAAGAAGCCAAGCACTTGTGTCAAGTAGCACCACATTCCACAGGTTGTCTCATTTAAAAGCTGTAAGTCTAGCGAGATATTGGCATGCATGACTCAAGGTGACAGAACTCAGTACTTAGCAGGGGAGGGAAAGGCATTTGGGAGATAACAGAAGACCAATTATGAACTGTGAAAATATATAAACTCATTGAGGGGAATGGGAGAAGCCCATGTTTAAGGTTAGATGCACATGCTCAAATATCTCAATCAGTCAACAATAAAAGAATATCTGCCAGGAAACATTTTAACCTGACAAGGTATTGGAAATAGCGTGGTCCTCTTTTGGGATATAGTCTGTTGCTTTCACAGTATAAGCTACAGTCAGTGGAAAAAGTTATGGAATACAATGTGTGGGTATCTTTGAATTTACTGAATTCCTTCCAAAATGCCTTATGGTGGACTATTTAGTATTCATCACCATGCTTCTGTGGAGCAACGGCTGTTAATCTTCTAAAATATACAGAAAAGGAAGAAACATTAGTTCTATAAACAAGCTTATTTTGTCCTATCTTGTCATTTTTAGCAGAAAGACCAACAGCTCACCTACAGCAGAAAAAAAATTTAGTAGTTAACTGTAAATGAAATATCTAAAGCAGGAATTTACTGTCCAGTGTATCTAAGAATCAGTGAAACAAATCCACTTTTCTTCTCTTTTCAAGGACAGCACCAAGATGACAAACAGTCTGTATTACACAGTTGTATCATATAGTCAGCATGCCAGACAAACCCATAATTCAATAAGCCCAGACTTAAGGTCCAGCACAAACACAGCATTAAATGGACTTCCCAGTGCCTCTGAATATTGCATTCAGCCATTGCTGCTCCCTAGGAAAACAACCAAGCCCCCAACCACACAGACAGAAACCTCCTCCTTTCCCTGCCCCTCCAACCTCCCCCTCCAGTGTAACCCAAAAAACCAAAGAAATCAGAAGTATGGCAGGCAAGGTCAAGACTGAATTTTTGCCTGTGCAGTGTGGAGTTACTGAAATGAACTTAACAGCTCAGTGAGGTAAATAGCACTGCTCTGGTTTTACAGAGATACAGAAGAGATGAGGGTCTACCCCCCCCCCCTTTTTTTTTTGTTTAACTGATTTTAACAAGAGGAATTGGAGAGGGAGAGAGAAGGGTTTCCAACTATTTTCTGAAAAGGTATCTTTGAAGGGAAAATGCAATCTTCAAAAAGGAAGAAAATTGAAAGCTTTTCCTCAAGTTTCCTTTCATTTCTTATCTTCCTAAAATACATATATACAGTTTGTTCCAGGAAATGTCTGAAATGCCTTCTGGTAGCTTTTAAATAAACATGAAAATCTCCTTTTGAGTTCAAAGAATTTCAAATAATGACAGGGGAAGTGTTCTTGGACTGTAACACAGATGTAAACAAAGGTCACAAATCACTCTTAATAATTAAAATGCATTATCATTACTTTCTGACTTTTAGTCTGCTATCACATAACTGAATTAGACATGAGCAAAGCCCTAATGTGCCTCCACAGCAATCTTTTCCTGTATACTAAAACCAACAGACCTCAGCTACATTTCTCAGCTAGGAGCTAATGTTTCTGGGTACATGTTACTGTTGCAGTTTCATTTGTCAGTAAAGCCTTATTTACTTGCTTCCTGTTATTAATTATGGGAAACAGGATCTCTTCAAACTGTAGGAGAGGCTCTTTTAACTCCTGTCTAGACTTTTCAAGACAAAATATTGATGAGCCCCTTTAATGTTTGTGCAGAGACACAATCTGAGCAAAAAAAACCCCATCGTTACCTCAAACAGCTTAAGACTCCTTATCACACACATTCACACAAAAAAAAAATCCCTTAAATCACTCGGGCTCACATCCTTATTGTTAGTCACTGAAGTAAGGTTTCCTTTCATAGTTGGATACTTTCTTCATCTGTCACACTGATTAATTAACAGCTCACAGTATGAGCCCTGAGCTTAAATAGCCTACTGAAATGAGGAGGAGAGATCAACGTTAATATTCCATAAAAAGCTGAAGAGGAAAAATGCTTCCCTTAGTATGAAGGGATCTGTCTTCTAATAATAAAAATTTAACTAATTTCTGTTTGGTTACGTTACATGAGGAGATGAAAGCGCCCAGCTTGCAAAGAAAGACTGCAATAGAGGATTAGGACAAAAGTTAAGAGAAAACTTAAATATTTTAAATTAAACTGTTGGTTGGAAACAACCAGGTCTTGCACACCAGTGAAATTATTTTCATCATCATTAAGAAAAGCCAGTTTATCAACACATAATGAGCGAATCTATAAAAACACAGTACTGCTGCCTGTAAAGACACATGGGGAAAAGGCGTGCGGTTACATGAAACGGACAGTGGCTAAAACCTTAAAGCTAAAGCTGGTTTCAGCCAAAGCATTTGTTGTTTTTCTCACACACACCTCTTTCCCAAACTGTTACAGTCCAGCAATTATTTCAAGAGTTTGACTTTCAATAACTGCAAGCTCTCCCCCTTTTTTAAGCCCCACCAGTACTGCTGAGTGGGCAAAAATTACAGATGCAAGAAAAGCTGACAAATGAATTCAAGGCCCCTCCTCTCCAGTGCCTCGACAGTCAGAACCCCTGCCAAAACATGTCTGAAAGCTAGTGAGGAGACAAAGACACAAAGATTCAATTTTTTCAGAGAAAATAGATTTCATGTAGAAACTACCAGGGAGAAGAATAGCACACTGGCACGTGTAATCTCAAAAGCAAAGCAGGAACGAATGCTTCCACAAAAAGTGAAATCGTATTTGCTTATTGAGTAAGTTCAACAAATGCTATTTAACACACGGCACTCCTGAAACTGCAAAGTGCTACAGGGGGCACAAGGGGGGAAGCTCCCATAAAGTCAGAAAAATTTTCAGTCGTGGAGGACCTTCAGTTTAACATGGTCAAAGCTAAGAGGTCAAGGCTGTTGCTCTAAATCATTTCCCGATAATGTCGTAGTACACACGCAACCAAAACAAAGTAAATCCAGCTTTTTAGCTCAAATCTATTTGACTATGTTTACTACTAAAAGATGCTTCCCCCAGGGTGTCATTAATAAAGCTGCAATGAATTTAAAAGCCTGGCACCTAGGCACATCCAAGCTTTCAAGCTTTTCATAACAACTTTACTGCTTTTGGCTTGTTAAACTGTCGTGACTGGCACTCCTCACTGAGCTGGAGCAGGTCTGCCTCTGAGCAGGGAGGGCAGCAGCAAGGTGAGCACAGGCAAGCAGAGAGGGAGAAAAAGCAATATGATTTCTCTTTGAAACTAGTCAGAAAGTTGGGGGAAAGTCCAGTTGATAGTGGGAAGGTTTGGGACAATTCAAGATTCTTACTGATTTAAAAATAAAAAGGGTATTCAGAACAACATATAAAATTAGAAACTTCTGTTTTAAGTGTGATTCCAGTCCTTTAGAACTCAGTGGCAAAAGAAGCTACCATTAAAAATAGCATAAGCTCCCACCAGACTGGCAATTTAGGAAGTAGAGGTGTAAAATGGAGTTTTCGTCATCAGAAAGGTTTTCAAAATGCTCTCAGCTCTGATAATTAATGCTCATCAACATGTAGCATTCTTAAAAACTCTCTGCTTGTAATATACCTTTTCTTTGTCTTATGGGAGGCTGCTTCTGCAGAGGCACTCAAATTCAGCCAGTCTTCCAGCCTTTCAGCAGAACACTAATGCAGTATAAACAGAATATAGAAATCTTTACATAATAAATATTCTAAAAATGTGATTAATGCCCTGCATTGGCAGGTTTGTGATTGAGGATAAAATACGACTGCTGAGAGCACTCTAAGAAGACCCCCAAGGGCCCTCTGGCTTGCAGGAAACACCCCAGGCAGAGAGGCCAGCTCTGTGCTGGGCTCACCCTCGTGCTCCCCTTCCTTCAGCCCACAAGGATGTGGCACAGTTCTTACTCCAAACCCAGGTGCTGCCTCACAGCCCTGTCTTCCCTTCTGTCTGTTCCCAAAGACTGCTCTGACAACAGACTTAGCAAAGAAAGGGCTGGTAGAGTCCTTTAACTAACTAATAAATCCCCTTCAGGACATCAACACTGATTGTTACACAGGGGGCAGGATGGTCCAGAGTAATTTATTAAAAAAAAAACCAAAACAAATCAACTGAAAAACCCAAACCCAGCCCCGGTCTCCATGTTATACCTGAGGTGAAGTACCAGGAACATCAGAAAAAACCTTGAACATTACACATTTAATTACAAATCCACATTTATTTTTCATTAAATTTCCTCACATTCCTTTGGCTGCTCCTACTATCCTCCCACTCGCTAAGTCTAGGCATATTCTAACACTTCATAGCCAGTCAGTATCTAAATGGTTTGGGGGCTTTTTATGCGTTTTACCATTCAAGCATCACTCAGTCCCTTCTAAATACCATCTTCCTCATGTATAGCTGTGTCCATTTGGCCTCCATTCTCAACCAGACCAAACCACCATTTTATTTTCATTTTGTTAGTACAAAGGGGTCCTAGATGTTTTCTGACTGCAGAGATGAAAAGCCTGCATCTCCCAGTCTGATGTGTTTACTGATACATTCCCCTCACTTCAAATTCTCAAAGACTGAGTCCCAAACCCTTCCTCTACCCTGAAAGCAGAACTGCTGCACTTGTACACTTAGATCAAGAGTAATATGATTGCCTGATTTCCAGGAATATTCCAAGAGAAAAGGAGATTTAATTCTGAGGTCAAATTCTAGAATTGCTAATAGCAGAACTATATTTAAAAAAAATATGGGCTGCAGTTAGGTAAGAGAAACAGAGCAGAGAATGAAATAAGAAACAAGATTTATGAATAGTTACAAACATGCTTTATCTGGTAAACGCATTCTTCAGTGTATCATTACAAATAATCTTTCCAGAGAAAACTCAAGTTATATCAGATTGTAGAAAGAATACAGCAGTGAGAAACATTATCTCTTGATTTCACATATGTTCCATCACTCACCTAACACTATTTCTATCTGAATACTTTTGAAGATTACTCAAAAATCAAATGTTAGCATTATTTCAACTTGTAGAAGCTGTTGAAAGTCAAAATGAAATCTTGCATCTGTGTCTAATGTCTGTCGTTGCAACTGAGCTCATGTTAATGGCCACATGTCCAGGCAGTGAGTGGCACAGGGCTTGAAAAAGGAGACTTATGTTTCACTTGGCACTGGTACATAAGTCTTTAGCATGAAATTTATTAGCATTAATGGGCATTGTGTAATTAAAGCACTGTGCTTTAATTCCCTGAGGGGTGATGGGGCTTTTTTCATGTCCTATAAAATAGACAAAAAATGTGAGATTTCTCAAAGCTATTTGAAGAATTCAAACATGCATGTTCCTCCATTAATCATAATAGAGAGCACACAGTTGAACAAGATGGATCCAAAATACTGAAAATGTCTTCCTTGAAACCTCATGAAGGTTAATACTAGACACCAGTTTTTTGAGAATATGCCATGTAATTACAGTATTTTGTAAGGCCACAAGTTCTTCAAAAAGTAACCATAAGACAACTAAAAAGTAGAGATTTGAAAAAAAATATTTTTATATCTAATATGCCATACTTACTTGGTACTAAACTTTTTTAAAGAAGTCCAATTTAATAAAGTAGTACTGAGAAGCAACTCAAATATTTGTTACTTGAGCCCTGGCATTTTCCTTCCTGAATGCCAAGATTTAGAAGGCTTTGAGAATCCCATCACCTAACCCACAGCACTTCAGGGACAGGGCAAGGCATTTATGTAGTTCCTGATGTGCTTTTGAAAATCACAGGCTGAGACTGGAATAATATTCAGAGCTACTGAAAAAGTGCAGGAGTGGTGCAGGTTTCATTAGGATTGGTGCATGTCACCAGTAAAGATCAGACTATTTACCTAGACCTGCATTTCAGCAGTTAAGCAGTATTAATTTTTTGTAAAAGAAAATTAATTCAGAATTACACTGTGAAAAAAACCCCAACACACACAGGTCTAGTATTTGATTTTTCAGAAACTGATCTTGCCAACACTTATCTGTAGCTCTGAAAAATAATCCCAGAGCTCATTTGCTAGAATTTTTTTATTGTTTCATATGTCTTAATAATCTTACCTGAAGAGCAAGTCAGAATAGCATGGAAAAAAGACCACTGATGTAACTATTTATGATGTTTAAACTACTGAAAATATAAGACTTATTGACAGTATTGTGTCACAGCTTAATATTCTGAAGAATTTAATTTCATTTACAGCTATCTTGAAGCAAAACCTATTTTATCTGAAAATCTAAAGAAAAAGTTAAATACAGATCATACAAAACCACTGAGGCCTTTATCGTGACACTAGCGATTTTTCCTTGGGGAATGTCAAGATCAATTATTGACTGATCTGTTGGACATATCCTAAACTATCAAACAAAATCCTTTATTTCTTTGTCTTCTAGACAAATCACCACAGAGCTGCAGACCAGCAATGAAGGGAACTGAGGGCAATTTGACCACCATCATCTGTGTCTGCTCCCCAGAAGTCGATGAAACACGCAGTCGGCTCTCCAAGGTACATCCCAGAGATTAGTGCTGTGCCATTCAATTAGCAAATGATTAAAACAAGATGTTTTCTTCGATTACATTAAGGTACTGGCAGCAGTGAGGGCTATTACCTCCTATCAAAGAGTCTACCTTCCCAAATTATGTTGTTTATTAACACATCATTAACAATGCACCACCTTCAGCCAAATGATCAGTGGGCTCAGGTATGAAGTAAAGATCATTACAGAACTCCACCACCTGCCTCTTTTGAGCAAGTCAAGTAAGTACATCTGAATCACAGACTGCACAGAAATATTCCAATGCTAGTTTTCATCTTCAGCTTTGTGGGGTTTTTGCCAAACCCATAAGCCTTCTTCTGAGGAATCAACAAAACCATTCAGAGATAGAGTTAAACAGAGAAGTTTTTGAAACTAAAACATTTTTCTTTTCAAAAGAACAGGACCCCAGGTAAATTATGCCTTTTAATACAGTACATGAAAATTTCAATTATGGAAATCATTATTCTAGGCACTCTGTGCCATTTTATATTCCCAGCAGGAATTTTTTCATCTCATCAAGAGTTTCCAAGGTTGTTTAGTGCTCCTGTATATGCAAAGCACATTTAAGGGCCCCCAAGAAGATCTGTTAATTAAAAAGCCCAGTCAAGTGGTCAGACAGACTGGAACTTGAGGATTATAGGTAAGAGGGATGAAATGAAGGCTTGGAAATTATAATTTCTCTTTCTGTGGTAGCAGCCAAAACAGCTGTTATAAACCAGGCAAATTAAAGATGTGGCTGACTAAGCCAGCAGTCTGGAAACAAGACATTGCAAAAACATAACAGCAAGTCATCTGCACCCCACTTTTAAAAAGCCAAAAGTGCTGACCATTTCTTTTTCACTCTCTTCCTGTTATTCTGATCTGTCACAAATATCCTCCAGCTGGTACCCTTCCAGCCCTTGTTCACCAGTTCTAGTTTTCCACCCCCCATCTTAGAGAGTTAATAGTAATTCCCAGGACTGTAGACAAGTGTTCCATAGTGGGAGTAGTCAGCAAACAAGAAAGGACGTGTTTAAAAGGAGAGCAGGTGAAATAACAGAGTTGAAGTTCTATTCCTTTTTTTTTTTGCATATGAGAGTTGTTCATGTAAAAACAATCTTCCCATACTGAACAATATTTATCATTCCTTGAGAGCTGTTTCATCTGCCCAGTACAATCAGCATCTGGGTACAGAAAGGTCTCCAATTATAAAATACAGATTACCACCACACTTCCCAGCTACATTTATTAAGCGTCTTGTAATTGACTGTTTTCAGGGAAAAAAGAAAAACAATCCAATCTTTTTACTTTCTACATTTTTCTAGTCTCTAGATGAGATGAAAAACATTGGTTTGCACCAATATTTTTAAAAGGGTTAAAAATAGTTTTGCCGTGAGCTAATGAGGCTATACATATATTTTCCATATCAGAAAGTGATGAAGGAACTATGAATTACTGCATAAGTAAGTTACTTAAAAGACCCTAAAAAACATCACAGAACAACCCTGTGCCTTTTCTCAACAGCAGGTATGGACTTCCCTTTAGAAGAAGAATAAACATTAGTTGCTTTGTTTAGACAGCTTTTAGGTCAGTGTTGCCAAGCTAGAATTTGTCTCAATTTATATTAACATAAACCTGTGGCCTGTTTTTGATCTCATTTTATGTATCATGAAAGAATACCTCTTAATCTATTTCCTCTATGTTTATTTGTATTCAAGACAAACTCATCATTTCAGATTTGTGGTGGATGCATTTTTAAGTGTTGCCATTTCAGTCCTACACTAACGATGCTGTTAATAATGTTGCTGCATTGAAACATTGCCTCTGATTTGAGGAACACTCAAGCCCTTTGCAAACAATTATTCATTAAATACATTTGAAAACTGTTTATGAGATTCATACCATAAATCTTTAACGGACACAAAATTGATACAGGCAAGCTGAGTGCTCCATTTTTTATCAGAAATTAGTTTTTGGCTGCATGGGGCCTTTATCTGATGCCTTTACCTGAAACAAATCAATTGCCATTTTGCATTTTCATACAAGTCTAAGAGCATGAGAGAACAGAAAAAGAATTCTAAAGGTTAAACCCCATATTCAGTGCAGTCTCTCCCCCTCCCCTCTGTTATAGTGGGTATTTGAGGTTCTTAACATCTCCTCCCACACAGTTTCTCTGCTTCATAAGCAGAAAGCAGCTGCTGGTTCTTTCAAGTCTAGCAGTTGGTTGACATTTACCAATAGTTTATGGTTTTCATTCTACCTTAGCAAGGAAAAGAGCTAAGAATACCAGTTTTAAAGAGCAAATACTAAATCTTTATATTTCTAATTTCCCCCACCCCAAACTGGAAGGGCCTGCAGCCAAGGTTTTTTGTGGGACTTAAGGAAGGGACAAAGAATGATGTGAACCAGCATCAGAGAATAGAACCAACGAGTCCTGACTTCACTGTTAAATTCCTTCCCTCGGGAAACACCTCATTGCAACTCTTGACCAGCAGTGCTGATTTAATTATTTCCTTTTCAATCCCGCTTTCTATAAAACCGCTGTGTACAATGTTGGTTACATCTCTGACTTGACGAACTGGGCAGCATGACTTAGAAACTGCCATAAAAAGAAAGAAAAGTCTATCATATACCAATGATGTGTTGCTTTGATGTTAGAGAAGGGAAGAATGAGCAAGATCTAGGATACAGCACAGAAAATGCTGTTTTCCTGAGCAAGGAGAAACAGCCCAGCTGAAACAAATACAAAGAAAATGTTAAGTCCTGCAAACACTGCACAGCATACTCATGTGAAAGGTTACCCCCTACAGTTTAAGTCCCCCCTCCAGGCACAAGCAGACACAGGCTATGATACAGTCCTGACATCTGAATTCACTCCCAGATAAATGCATCGATATGAGTCCGTTTAAGGTTTGTCTTTCTGAAATTTATCTTGAAAAGATTTAAAATGATGGTTTGGTAAATACATGAAAATTATATCAATACAGATGAAAAATGGTACCGTCATGGCCGCTATTTCAACACTGGAATACTCATTCTAAAATTATTTTCAGATTATCAGGAATTCTGAAATCCTAATAAACAAAATGTATTTAGAGATGGCTCTCTCTTAGGGCAAGTTTCTACAAAAGGGAATTGGGAAAACAGATGTGATCTGATAAGCAAAATTTCCCCCAAATCAGGATGTAAACCCCACCATACTTGTAGTTGTTAACAGCCTGCTAAAGCCCCCAGTAAACCTAAACTCAGAAGTCAGTCAGCTGGCAATACTGTGTTTATCTCACAGACTTTTCCACAGCAGAAATCTAGAGTACAAAAGCCTGATGATATTTGTAATAGTAAATAGTATCTGATGATATTTACTAACAAAGAGTTTTTAAAATGTAACATTAACAGGATTGCTGTGGATGCAAAAAGGAACTTGGAACATGCAATTACTGGATGGCTCCAAACATTACCTAACATGTTTAAAGCCACAGAAGTAAACCATCCCAGACAGCTCAGCACACAGATAGTGAAAGAAAATGCCATGCTGTTTTTTCCAGGTCTAGGTCAGGACACTTAAAGACATCTGTGACTGAACATGGTTTCTTCTCCCTAAATCAAGGCTTCCATGACTGAACATCATAGAGGCAGTTATAAAAGTCGTCCTGGTTCACAACATCTGCAGGAACTCAGTAATGCAGCAGTTTGCACATGTGTTAAACAGGCAGCACTGAAAACTATAAATACAGGTCAAAGCAAAATGAAAAAAAGACTTGAAACGAAGACTTTCACATCGATAACAGGAATAAAATGTGGAGACAAGCTTTTCTGTAGGTCTGCAAGCTAAAAGCTCTAAGAGAAAAAGCAGTTTGCAGCAACCCACACACAATAGATCCTGAGCATCACCTGCTTTTATCATGGACAGCACTTACAGGGCACTAGATTTTTCTAAACAGCATCCAAAGCATACTTTAAAGTCCATCCAACAAACATCTGAATGACAGAGCAGACAAGTATTTCAAAGAGATCAAACGTACACCAATGGGTACCTCTTGTTCCCTCGAATTAAAAGTGAAGAGCAGCTTATCTGGAAAGCAGAGTGTGATTATAAATTATCTTTTCTAAAGACTAAAGGAGAAAAGCACCAATCTCTAAGCAAGGTGGAAACTCAGCTGGAGATGGACAGCAGTGTCCGTTTCTTTTTGCAAAGTAATGATTCAGAAACACATTCAAAACCATATTTAAGTGGTAAACATTAAAACATGAAGTAATAAAAATGAGAATCATGGGAGTATCACCCCACTGATAGAAGCTTTAGGGAAAATCAGATATACCTGTATGCAAGTACAGAAGAAAAAAAAAAACATCTGTAGCATCTTAGCACACATGATTTTAGAAAGACATTTAACTGATTTCAATTAGCATTTGTACTTCAAAAGAGATGATGTAATAGAGCAGCTTAGGTTTTTGATGTTTTTGTATGAATGGAAAAGAGAGATTCAGACACATCCAATTGATTATTCTATATTCTTTCATAGAAAGTCATGTTGACTTCATGAACAGGATTCCCCCCCCAAACATGTTTACTTCTCTTTGGTTTTGTATTTTTTTAAAGTCGTCCTCACATTGTCAACATTTGCTCTAGTTTTCACTATGCATAAACAAAATAAGTACAAGTGCACAGATAGCAAGGTGTTTCTCTGCAATTCTCAGTGGAATAAAACCAAGAACTTTCCCTTGCTCCAAAGCTCTTCAGCCACAGCATCTTCTTTACATACATACAGAGTTTCCTCAGTTTCATTACTAAGAACAAACTATGTCATTATTATATGCTTTCTTTACTAGACACCACGCACAATAGATCTATGCATTACTGTTAAGACTGGTTAGAAAATATTCCTTCCTCAGGGAGATAAAAGATGCTTGAAATTTTGTTAGGAGACTAAAGAGAGGCATGTCTCAGTTATTTTAATTTTCTTTTGGGAAAAGGACCTTATCATAAAAGAAAGAGGAGGAGAAAAAGTAGGCAGCACGATCACTTTCCAGAGAGGGAGTCTGATCATTGAGACTTTCATATAAAGCATCAGAAACTCAGGTTTCCAGGCCCTTCTCCAACAACAACAAAGCTCTGACATTCTGGAGGCACACCAAAACACCGGGCCATCCATGTTTCTAGGGCAGCAAGGGGGCTTCTTCCCCTCCTCTCACACAAGAGGCCTCCCCAGAAAAACTTATTTAAAAATACGTTTCTTCTAAACCTCCTGCATTTTCCCTACAGAGTAAAAAAAAAAATTAAGTTTTCAACCACATGTAGTTACAGTTTTGCATAGAACTGCAATTGCAGGAAGAAACTAACAGAATGAGAAAAAAACCCCACTCCTATAAAGTTATAGTAATACCTTTAATCATATTACAAGCTTAATGCATTACATTAATTTTTTAAATTAACACAGTTGGTCTTTTAGATCAAACAGAAGAGAAAAAAGATTGTGTTCCAACAAAAGCATGTTATAAAAACACTGCTGTTCAAAACAGGTCAAGTATTTTCTTGTCCTTGAAGACTAACAAAGGGGTTTTTCCTTAAGGCAGTCATTAGGTGTTTTGTCTTTATTTTTGTTATTTTTTTTTTAAATGGTAAGATATAATTTCTACCCCTCTATTAAATACACTCTAATCTGTATTCCTGTGAATAGCAGTTTTCTTAGACACTTTTTTTTCCTATTAGTTGTGATAGGATTGCTTTCTCTCTGCATTTTGCAGACCACAAGTCTCAGAAGATCACTGTGGAAGAAACACACTGGGCCAACCCATCTTGTTGCTATGACACAAAGCACAGCCCAGTTTGGTGTTCTTTCCACTCTGAAGGACTCACATCAGGTAGTAGAAGCTAACTTATTTCTTTGCTACTGAATGACTACCCTTTTCTTCCCAGCCTTCCCCCCTTAGGCAAAATTCACATTTTCATATTCTGGAGAGCCTTTTACTTGGTGCTGTCCAAGGGCCATAATAAGATACAGCCATTCCACCCAGTCTGGGGGAAGAAGGGGGCTGGTTATGGAGACCCCCACCCCTTCCCCTTCTGTCAGAGCCAAGGAAAGTCCATTAGAACTGACAGGACATGCAGAAAGCAGGAGAGAGTGCTAATTGAGTTTAAAAGCTATGTAGCTGCAGCCTCATTTAGGAAATGCCTCCAGGCTTGCTCAAGAGTTTAGCAATAAACCCAGACCACAAAGCAAAGTGAATGTTCAACTCTACATGCCCAGAAGCGAGAGAAGAGCCTTTTCTCCATAATCCTAAACCTATGTTAGCCCCTCCAATATTTCTCCCACAAAGCAGGATTCCAGGAATCATCTCCATTTTTCTTATCCTGAAGGCAGAACTCTATACTGTTAACAGTTTCTAGAATCTTGATTACAAATTTCTATTACAATAAAACATCAGTGTCATCACCTGAAATCAAGAATCTGTCTTGCTAAATCTTGTTTAAAAAAGTCGTTTTTGGCATAAGTCAATTAGGAAAATAGAAATGGTTACAGAGTTTCAGAATAGAAAAAAAAAAATCACATTTGATTTTTTTCTGCCACAAGTGGCAATTCTGGTTGGTACCTGAGAAGATCTCTGCTGTAACCAACAGATTACTATGGCATTTAGAATCACTTAAAATATCTGCAATGATGATTTAAAATAGGATAACCCACAACCAGAATATCCACAGTATTTAATGGAGTAATTAAATGTGTAAAGAATCCAGGATCAGCCCCCAACCCTGTCATGAACACATTCAAGAAATTTGAACAGATGCACATTCGACCATAGTACGACATTTTGAAATAATACCAAAAATATGGGAACAACCACAACTAAAGTTGTTCTCACATGCTTTGTTTTTACTGACTCCAAGCTTTTTTAAGCCTTTAGTGATCTATAAAAACAGTCCCATGAAACAGCTGGAGAAACACTGAAGTTGAACAACTAGAAACACACAGGTTCATGCACAAACTGTGCCCATGAGTGCATGATTAAGGTGGAGGGTCTAGAGCTCAAGTCCCTCCAGAAACAACTGAGGCAACTATGGGGTTATGAAGTCTGGAGGTTCAGGGTAGAATTTCTCCCTCTCTACAACCCCCTCACAGGAGGCTGCAGCAGACTCAGTGTCAAGTGTACGTTTTTTCTCAAGTAACGAGTGATAGGGAAGAGAAAATGGCCTCAAATTGCATCAGGGGCCATTTAGATTTGATATTAGGAAAAAATTCTCCACCAAAAAGCCTGTCAAGGATTGGAAAAGGGTTCCCAGAGAAGTGATGAAGTTACCATCCCTGCAAGTACTTGAAAGACATGTAGACATGATTCTCTGGGACAACATTTAAGTAGGGGACCTGGCAATGTTAGGTTTACTGTTGGACACAATGATCTCATGTGCCTTTTCCAACCTGAATTATTAAATGAATGACAGGTTCAAATCACCAGCTGTGTTACCATGTATGCTGCTTTAGATAATGGATAATTACTCCCTTACACGATATTCAAAATGTCATCATTATATTCTCAAATCCAAGTGGTTCTTTCACTCACCTGGGCCATATCAATGCAATTAAAGACTGAAATCCATAATATAGTTTCCTTCCTAGTGTATACACACATTCCTACAACCACGGTGAAAGTATTTCTACAGATACAACATTATCAGAAAGCCAAATTGTATCCTTGCTGTCCAACAATCACAGCACAGCTCCATACAGCAAAAGGAACATCTGGAATTCTGCTCTCATGAGGGCAGCTGGGGCTGCACTGCTACATCAGGAAATGAACTGTGCTCAGGTTATAAAATATACTTGGGGCTTCTCACAGAAAACTAACAACCATCCTGGTATTGAAGAAATTACTTGTCTATCAGGCATTTACTAGGAAAAGTTTCTCAAAGTGCATAGTATGTTTTTCTGACCACGAGAAAGAGTGCACATTGTCTCTGTATTTAAATCCCATTTGGTATGTATAGCTCCCTTTCATTTCAGAAATGATTTCCTAAGTAGAAAAATAATGGGACAACTCAAACTGACTTTACCAAATCTGTCATGAAAAGTTTCTTCACTACCTCATAATCTAATTAAAAACAAGTTTGGGTAAATGCTAGCTATTATTTCTCCTAAGTTATGCTTTGGTTTCATGTTACTCCTCAGAGTTTGTGGCAAGAAGTTCTAGAAACATTATTAATTTCTCTTCAGACAAAACTGAAAATTACTGATTGCAGTAGCTAGGAATAGTAGCCTAAGTAAAATCTTTCTTTACTAATATTATTGAGAAAGAAATAAACACAGATAATTGCTTTTAGTTGGCCAATGTACCATTTTGCATTTTATTGACTGTTCTGATCAAGATTTGTTCCAAGATCAAAACACTCCTAGGATTTCTTTTTTGCACATACTTGCACAACATTTTGGAGGAACCTGAGTTGTCCTATGAATGCACAGGTTCAGTAGAAAGCCATTTTGATGATCACAGTTTGCAAGACCCTGTTTCTATACACTTGAGGGACATTAGATAAAGAAAGTGTTAAATAAATTACTTCTGCTAAGATCCAATGTTTCTATAATAACACAAAATTAATAAGAATAAATTAATTATTGTTCTTCTATTTACATTCAATATTAAGTAGATCCATGTCTGCTCCATATGCTTTGAATCTTAGCTATAATTTGTTTTTAAGTGAGAAAAGAAAGGCGTACTTAAATACGCATATTTCCCACTCTTCAAATTTGAGACTTCTACTATAAAGAGAAACAACTTTCTGAAACACTGTATCTCTTTAGCGACTTTTAATATTTAGTTATTTGTTCACAGGGTAGAATTTGGCTTTAATTTTTGTTAATGCTACATGAATATTTTGAAAAGAGTCCATCCACTTAGCCAAAATTGGAAAGAGCTGGTATTTACATGGTGTGGTACCAGACCTACACAGTGAACCAGTTAAAGGGGGAGGGGGGAGGCCTAAGTGAGATTTACAAGGGCATTCGATCAGGATAAAGAAATAATGCAACTATTGTAACAGACTCCTGTTAGAAGTGGTGGAGCACTTTAAACAAGTTTCACTTACACAGCATTTCTTCCCCTCCTTTGAAATGTGTTCTAAAAAAAGCTTCACAATTAACATATTGTATACATTTTGCAAGGTTTTCAAAGATCAAGAACTGTTTCTGGAAAGGCTCATTCCAATTTGGCAGATAATTAGAGTATACATTACACCAAGGTGCATTAAATGTTTGGCATCTGTGAGGGCACAGAAACATGTACTTACACACAGTTAAGTTCAATAACCAAAACAAAGTCAGATATAATTTAGAATGGGGGCAAAAAGGAAAACTGAAAAAAGAGAGCAAGGGAAAGGACAAGAAGTCTGAACGTCCGAAAACATTACAACAGCCAAGTGGAAACAAATGAGATATTATAGCTGGGGTGCAGTCACAGGACTATGTGTAACTCTGTTACAGCTAAACACCAAGAGCTTCTGGTGAAACTAGTTCTGTGTGTGACTTTGGTAAAAAGTATAAAGAAGCATATTCAAAGGCCAATGAGCACAAAGAAAACATAGTCATGACTATTCACAATAGTGAATTCTGTACTGATGTGTGAACGGGACATGAGTGAGGCAAAAGAGAAGCAGCCCCCCTTTGCCTGGGATCTTTGTATGACACAAGCCAAGCAATCTAAACAGAAAATGTCTGCCTGTGCTAGGAGGGGAAGACATAAAACACCACAAAAACAAACTGCTTTCCTCATGGAAGAATGGTAACTTGGGACAACATTTGGCAATACGAGTTCAAAGGGCTATTTCATGTGCATTGTAAGCACAGATCCAGAGATTTTACAGTATTCCAGTCTCCATGCTATTGTTTTCTGTGCCATTAATGGCATTTAAATTATAGACCTGCTGCAGCCATGTAGTCAAAACACCCCACCACCCGATGAGACACTGTATTATAATGTCAGCGTGTCTGTTTTAGCTGTGCTTTCATATACTGTACTTCTCTTCAATCACCCTTTTTCTCTGCCAAAGAATAGATACAAGAAGACAAGTCTATCTTTAGCTCCAGAAAAATTTCTTACTCAGGCAGCTGCAATACTTCATTCATCACATATCCAAGTCTCCTGTTTACAGCAATGAAATTTTTAGACATACAAATAGTACAGAGGCGGATAAAACGATTCATGGAGAATTTGAAATGAAAATACAGGATATGGTTAGGAGTCAGAAATAACATGCTTCAAAGCAAACTAACTTCTACACTACATCAGGTGGGATTTTTGTTCCTTTTGGGTTATTTTGAGTATTAGGTATTTTTTGTATGTACTTTCAGTAAAGTACTCCATATTTACTGAAATACTGTTTCCCAGAAGCATAATACTGTATGTATTGACCTTTACATACAGTTACTCACAATGACAAATATTGATTAAATAACAACTTATTCATCGACAGCATCTTAAACGAAAATATATCGAGATTTCTAAACAATTTCATTACTAAATCTGAAACAGTTCTTTTTCTAAAATTATACTACTAAAAAAGATAAACCAGTCACAGCAAGTCAGTAAAGAGTTAGGTAGCAAATTCAGAATTTTAGCCTGCATTTAAAACTTTTTTTCAATCTCAAAAGCCTTAAGGAAACTGTTTCAAGGTCACAACACTCCTGGGGTGGGAAGGGGGAGATCTCCTGTAAGTTGGTCTGCTGCTTGTGGCCCTTAAAACAGGCAACTCCATTTAAGATGAAAGATTTAAATATGGAACAATCTTCAAGATCCCATGATTTCCCACTTTCTACATGTGCAATTCATCATCTCAAGCACTAAGACCCTCAAAGTATTCACATAAAGAAAAAAAAATCACAATATTAAATTAGTCAGCTAATTTTATTCTGTATTGACTTATTTTTAATGCCATATGTAAAACAGCAATGGCTTTTGCTTATTAAAGGCATAGTCTCAATTCAGGAAAGCTAAATATCAGGAATCCATGAAAACTTTCATGCATATTCTAAACTTGCCAAGAATATCTAGGGCAACTGAATAGATTTAACAGTTCAAGTAAACTTTTAAGGTTTTTTCCACTGAGCAAGGGAAGACAAATCAGCCTACTATTTTCCTTCAAAATCTTGAAATTATTTTAATTTTCTCTAGATGAAAAAAAGCTTTTCATATCTTAGTGACCTAGAGTCTTTATTTCTTTGTTTTCCCCTCCAATGCAGTGTGATTTATCTCCTCCCACACTCCATTTTCAACATCATCCAAAGTTACAATGATTTGGCATTGGACAGAGGACTATGGAAGCATAACAGAACTCTGCCCAGCTTTTCACTCATCCTTCCTTCACAGGCAACCCACAGCAAAAGGCCACCACACTCCAGACATTGGAGAAAGTCAGGCATATATAGGAAGATCCCAAATGTTGGGGGTTTTTTAGTGTCAGTAGTCAAAAGGCCATACTTACTATTCCTGACCTTTAGAACAGAAAGCTCAGTATTGTTCAGATGCAGAAGTTCTTCTGAAACAGCTGATGAACATTTATAAGTAAATCTGCTTTAAAGTCTTGTGCTGTCTGAACTCTCTCTATCAACAGAAGGGCCTCTGATGCAGTTCAGCCAAAACTTATCAATCCATGCTCAGAATAACTGAAATCAGAGACATTTTGGAAATAAGTGAGGTTGAAAGGGACCGCAATCCCTCACCTAGCCCAGTGTCTGACTCAAATCAGAGAAAAACCTGGCATTACCCCGTGCTGGGTGACTTGTCCAAATTTGAAGTGTCCACAAGATAAAGGATACCAGCCTCCACTCACATGTCAATAATAATATAATGCAAAATTTTATATATTTATTTGATAAAAATAATGTACATAGAGGTATATATCAGCCAACGGCTGAATTGGAAGAAATCTACATTTTATCTATAATATTTAACTGTTCTTCACAACACGTATTCCCCTTTGTGAAAAGAAACAACCATGGTATGCCAGATACTACCTATAGCAACTATTGCTAAATGCACTCAGTTTAGACTAGGACACTAGGTAATGGTGTATTAAGTGACTTGCTATGATCACTGAATCTTGATATGGACAATCCTTTGAAGATACTTTAAGTTTTCGAATTGATTTCATCTGACCATATTCATTGATGCCCCACTGATATTTAATTTCTTACACATTAATGTCACTCACTACAACTGCCTCAAAGGCCCTTAAGGAGTTGGTGAAGTCAGTCTGGACTAGACTCATTACAAGTATTGATGGTTTGCTCTGACAATTCAAACAGAAAATCCTCCTTGTGCAGAAGTAATCCTGCTTTCCTAAACTCAACTGTAAAAGCACAAAAATTTCCATTTAACTTCATTAAGAGCAAAGTAAAGTAACATCAGGCCCTTTCCAAAACCTACTTTGAAGACATAGTGTTCAGCCCAGAGCTATCCCTGGAACAACTCACTGTTTGTTAGTGAATATGATAACCCCCCCAAAAGATTCTATTAAAAGATACTAAGTTTGAGTTCTCAAGAACTGCACATCTTCTGCATGGAGTTTGCCTCCTTTAGCTGACTCAGTAAACTTGATCTCTGACCTTTAAATAAGGGTTAAAATATTAGATATTCTCTTCAGACATCTTGAAAAGATGTGGTATTTCCTGAAAAACATTTAATTCATACTTGACAATCAGCTGGCTCTAACCTGTGTTTCAGGTATAAAATGAAAGAACTTACTCAGTAAAAAAGCAGAATACCTTTTACTCTACCCTGTGCTCCAAACTGGGATATCAGGGCCATTTTTAAACTTACTGATTAATGAAGTCAATCTTCCCTGACAGAATAGGAAGAGGACTGCATTTGAACACGAACCAAAGTGAGAATCCCCAGTACCCTCTGCATTCCTTCTTACACATCTCAAATGTCATGTTAGACTACATATTTCCAATATGGTCAGGGATATATATTAATAATTGCATGCATTCCACTTTACACCTTGTTATATATTCTCATATCTTTTTCCTTTTTAAATCAAAGGAAGACAATTTATTATTCAATTTAGGATATATCAAAAAGAAATAGGTACTAATTTTCCAATACACGTGGTCTTTAACAACTTGTATAGAACAACACAAAATTATATGTTTAGGTCAGTATATTTTCTAGCAGATATTGTTGGAGTGCTGTTAAAAATAAGCCTTTAAAAAAAATCAATAAAAAATATTTTGATTTCCTTCTCAAATACACAAAGTTTTTGTTCTGTGAAGCCCAGCTAAAAGACAAAAATATTTGACACTGTAAAGCCTTTTTACTCTTTACCATCAAAGACATATATTCTTTCAAATGAGTTTCAAACACCCTCTTTTATTCAGACCTGTTTACACTCAGTCGTGTAATTTTGAATTTCCTGATAAAATATTTCTATGCATTCATGAGTTATAAATTTTTCAGACATTTCCCTAGTTTCTCCAAATGAGCTCCTTCAACTACATCTTCCAATTTCAACTTGCATACTATGACAGCACGACTATCTGGAATATTCAATTTTACAGACAAAAAACCAGACACACGTATTTAATCATTGTCTTGCACAGTCAAGTGGTGACCACCTATATTCAGGGACATCTGATGGGACTGAAGGTGACAAGGTAGAAACTATTCCTTCTCTCCACACTTTTCACTGCTCAACATCACTCAAAGACATAGGGTTGTAGAGAAACTTGCACCAGGCCTACCATGACTATAATTTTTAAATACTGTTATAGATTTAATTATATGAAAAACAAAGAAATTTGAGTAAAATTTAACCTAGCACACAAGAAAGAGTTTGCATATGAGTTCAACAATTAGTAACTTTTATAATCAGACAATTTGCTATAGATACTCTCTGGAGGGAACAGGAATTAAGCATAATCTGTGAACTGTTTCCCTGAGCTCATCCAGACATCTCTTTTTAAGCTGCAGGTTTAGACACACATTGTTAATCTCATACCTGGCAGATGAAACATTATCAGTTTTAAGTGCCTATGTTTAATTTGATATGGAGAGAATACTTGAAGAGCAAAGAAACCAAAATCAACTCCAAAGGCAAAAAAGATTTCCCAAACCCCCAGAAACATCTATACTTGCATTCTGGTCCTGAAAAAATACCTCTCTCACCTAATATAGGAAAAACTTTCTGATCATAATTTTCCCAAAAATAAGAAAAGCAGCAAACTATGTAAGTAAAGTATGATGAAAATGCCAAACCTAAACAGAATCACAAGTGAACATCCATGACAAGTGTAACAACAAATTATATAAATAGTGCACTGAATTATCTTCAGTTTATAATTACCAACTAGTCATAAGCCACAGACACATAACCCCTTGCAATGCAATTGCCCAGCTGCCACAGTTCACAACAGAATGAGAGCTCCCAAGGCTATTATTTCCCTTTTCCAGTGCATTTTTTGCAACATATTTTTGAGTTTTATCTTTAGAGTCCAGCTGGAAGCATGCTTCTGTTGCCAGCTAGTTTTGCCCTATAAACTCCCTCCCTCATGAAGAGAAAATGCAGAACAGTGGTGCAGTGGTGGCAGAAGAAGGAAAGGTAAAGGGGAAAAACTACAATCAGAAGCAGGAGTTCTACCAGACCTGTGTATTAGGCAGCATCTTTTTAGTCATAATAACTCTGCAAATGCACCTCATTGTAAGTTATTACACACCACACCTCTCACAAGAATAGGCATGTTTGCCATATTTCTGTGCTCTCATTTTACATAATCAACCTTTGTTCTTTCTTGTCTCAAAGAAACGAATGAAAAATCAAATGCAAGTCCAGCAAGATTCATAGTACTACAGCACATTTGTACAAGCTCTTCTTCCAAGTATCCCCAAAAGGCATCTAGAGAAGAGTAACTAAATTAATTTCAATTACCTGATCTTCTGAGCAATAAACAACAACAAAAAAATCAGCATACAATTTCAGTAATAAAGCAGTCAAACATGAGTAAGGAAGTGCAAAACCCAGTTAACTCCTTCCAAAGTCAATTTAAAAGGAAAATACCTCCTCAGGAAATCCCCACTTGAAAAGGAAAGTACTCCTTTATTAGGCCAACTCTAGTTGGCATATACATAGTAGAAGAAAACTGCATTGCACTTTTTAAGGTCCAACTTTGCTGATAGAAAAGGCTAAAACTCTCTTACACTGAAGATAGATCATAGCATCTGAAATATAAATTATGAAAGGAGAAAAACTGCCTTGGATATTATATGTTGCTCCCATTAGTAATTCTCCATAATAAATAATCTGTAAACAAGAAATTTCTCTCAGAGCTGTTCTACAACATTTTATCTCCAGAAAAGAACTTGTAAGATATAGCAAGCCTTCTGTTTTTATCTGGGCCATCCAACTGCTTGTTGACAGGGTAATAAACCCTACAGTTTGCTACATATGAATATTATTTTCTTTTATCTTCCCAGGTTTAACTTTCAGTCTAAGATTTAGCAAAAAGTTAATTTGCATTCTAAAAATCCTTTTCAAACCCTCAAATTCATATGCTGACATTTTCAGCTACCAAAGTCATATGCATAAATACTGAATTCATTTATTTATATTTCTAGAATTAGCAATTGAAGCTAAGCCTTTTGATAATGGAAACAGACTTTGGGGTGCTGGTTTACCTGCTAAACCTCCGCCTGGAAAACTATAGAGCTGAAGAAAACCCATCCTGCATGCAAATTTCTTGGCTGTGCAGTGTCACACATCACCCAGGAGCTGTCACTTCAGCAGAAGGAGCAATATCAACTTAGACCTATGAGGAAAGCAGAACACCCAGCAAAGAATATATTAGCCTCTTAGTTAAGGACAAGAGGAGTCAACCAAAACCCACAAACATTGCCAATCCATTTCCTAATTAGAAGGCAGAGGGGAAGAGTCCTTAAAATAGGTTAGAGCAACCAAAGGTCTGGACTTACAGCTCAGCTATATGCTGCAGTTATCTTCCAAGCATCTATATCCAAAATAGCCATAGAGATTTCTATCTAGGCAATACACAGAGCTGCCTGAAGAACTGCACACATAAAAAGACTCTCCAAAGTCTGTGGGTTGAAAATAGTCCACTTTGGGGGAATAATGAGAGCCACAGGCCTAGAACTGCAGCCTTTGAACTTTGGATTTAATGTTGCTGGCCTTACAACAACATGGCCAGAAATTCTCTCCTGGAATTTGGCCTGGAAAACACTTCTCTGCCAACTGAGAAAGGAGCAGGCACTTGTACTGCCTTCCTCTAAAGAAACAGCTTACCCACCCAGGGCATGGACCTTGGATTTCAAACCTAAACCCACCCCCAGCTACAAAAAGACATTGTGATTGAGGGATGCTCCAAAAAGTTTCCTCAAGAAGCAAAGTGCAATTTAATTATTCAGTTGGCAACAGAGATTATGCCTGACTACAGCTTGGTAATCGAGACATCACCTTCTCTCATATTTAGGATTTTCTCTGATGCCTGCTCAGAGGAGCAGAAAGCAGAGGGGAAGGGAACTGCACACCCTGCTGTACAAGACACACTGAACTGAGGCCAGGAGGGCACTCTGCAGAGAGGGGCTCTGCACCAGCCTGGCAAGAGAGAAGTTGTCTGGCAGATATTTTGGTGGTCAGTGGCTTTGGGCTCCTCCATGTTGAGACAAGAACTAAATGGCTGTTTTGGGAATTCTGATTTTGAATTTCAGTACTATGTGCTAATTAAGCACCTTAACCCCTCTGTGGAACACATTTAACAAAAATATTGCAGCTTATCAGTCTTACACTAGGCTAATTTTGCAATGATTGTTTTACATGTCTACTAAAAACTATCTGCATATTTTAAGTGTGATGAAAAAATTTTTTCTATTCCTTCTTATACAAACAAATGGCTCTTAGCATTTTTAGACAAGTCCCTGGATTCCATAAAACCTGGAATTGCCATGAAGATACATTTACAATTATGAACAGATTTGTTTGTACATTTACCTTCAGCATTACTTCTTCCTATTTTAATTTTAATATTACACCATTTGAATCCTCAGTATGGCAACTATGCACAAACATCAGCTGGGTGGTGAATGCTGGGGGCAGCTGAACTGCTTTATAGGAACTCTGCTGGGTGGTGTTCTGTGCACATGCAGGGCAGTGTGATAGTGGTGTTAAGACCTGACTGGAAGCAAACCAGTTCATTTAAAAAAAAGAGGAATTTCTAAATTCACAGAGCTAGAGATCTGCAGAGTAAAGAACTAAATGACAAATACCACATCAGCTGAGCATAAAAGCATTCCACCTAATATAAGATAGCCACCCTTTGAGACCAGTTTAGCTCCTTAGCCATGCAGAATGGCAAGACATTTGTTACATAACAGCAACTTCACATGGCATTTTTACATACTGCCATCTTTTCACTGAAGAACAGAAGATTAGACTTCTACCCACTCTGAGAGACAGGGAGTGGAGCCAGCAGCAATATTTAGTGCACAGTGACTGATTTCTGGCACCATCTAGCTTCCCTGCAACAGGAATCTGGCAGCCTGGTAGGTGCTTTTCAAAGACACTGATTGAATAGTTGATACTAGTGCTGCACAAAGGCTCAAGACTGCACAAGAAAGAATAAGAAATAAAGTAGTTTTGGGGCTTAAGACCTACTCATTTTGGGTTTTTTTGTTTTCTGTTAATAAAGATAGTGAGTTAAAAATCCTGGGGAGAATACTAGAGCCAAGAGAATGCAGACTGTTCATCATTCAGCTTCTGACTATGCAACTCTGCCAAATATCTATAATATGCATGAAAGTATAAGACACAAAGAAGCCATAAAGCAAGCAATACTATTAACTGTTCATTTTCATGAGACATGGTATAATTTGAAAAGAACAGATTTGTTTTGACCAGTGAAACTATTCCTAATTCCACTCAAGAACTGCAAAATTCCAACGTGTTTTTGTAGCTATAAAGATGGTGGATTTTATACTCATTCACTGCACTTAAGGGGTTTTGAACTCTAGAAACTTCAATTCATTGCCAGCAGATCTATATGAAGAACTGCTGACCATTTGAGAAAGCCAGCCAGGGTTTGGTGCTGGATGTCAAAATTCATTAATTGATGAGATATATAGCCTTTGGATGCTTGTGCTCTGTAAAATTTTGCAGAAACATATTTATTTGTCAGCATGAGGACATGCTTACAGACTCATACATTAGTAAACCAGAAAGAAAGATGAATAAGATTTGTTAATATCAGTAGAGGAAGAAATGGCAGTGGAAAAGGAGGAGGGAAAAAAAAAATCTTTCTGGACTATACCTGACAAGCAAGCACAGTCTCTCCAATTCAGAACTTTTTTCCAATTCCCACAGTGAAACTTTCTTTCCATTTGCCTGAAATCACCTATAATGTGCTTCAGGATCTAATCCCTACACATTTGGTTCACTCGGCATAGGCCCAATAGAAGCAAGGATTCTCAAATGTGTGACAAACCCAACCCACTTTCTCACTTCATCTTTTCAACTGCATGTGACCACAGCTACTGAAAATAGAAAATTAGCTACATTTACACACAAGTGATACATAGGAGTCTCCTAGATGGAAAAAATGGAGCATAGTTACATGCTTTTTCCTATAATCCACTTATAGTAATAATTTTTTTTTCCCCTCAGGGTCTTAATGTACTCATTTATGGTGGTTTCTCAGTAAAGAGGTCTAGGAATATTCTGCTGTTGATTCATTCATGAACAGCTCCGGTTTTGTGATATCATCCAATAACTAAAGTGTAAATGCAAGGCATGGCTGTTTATGCGTTTTAATATATTTCAAAGTTTTTTTATTTAAAGAAGTCTTACGTTCTCTTCTCCCTAGATATGCAGGTTTTCTAGACTCCACATTTTCCACTGCTTTTGATTATACAAGACTAAGAAGGACCACATATTTTCCATGACATAAGGACATGTGATCACTGAAGATTAGTAAGTCAGTATTTGGTGGGGCATGAATAAGATTATTGAAGTGGGAAGGAATCTCAAGATTTAGATCTAAGTAGGAAGTCAAATGAACCCAATCTGAACCCTAGGCAGAAGACTAAACCAGTTTGAAACTACCCTCAAAGTCAGCACCTGTTGTTTGAAGACACATTAACGCACTGAACAGTTGCAGATCAAAATGAAAGAGCAAGCAAAGCAAAATGAGGTAATGGAGGCAAAGCAGAGAAAGTGTCCATAAAGGGGAAAGGGAAATTGAGATATTTGTCATTAACATCTGATTTGGATGGCTCTTACTGGGTTTATATTCCATTATACGTTATTCAGCTGTAATTACTACAAAGCATGAGTTTTTAAATCTCTGAATATTCTGAGTTGGAAGGGACCCACAAGGATCATCGAGTCCCATTTGAGTGAACAACCTTTGTGTTAGCACCACACTCTCACCATCTCTGCAACTAAAGCATCTTGGGCTATTGCATCATGTTTACCTGAGAGATAGATTGCAAGGAATTTAACAGATTTTGGTGATATTCTTGCACTCAGATTTCAGTCTTCAGTAATGCCCCCCCAAAAAACCCAACCAAAAAACAAACAAAAAAACCCAACAACAACAAAAAACCCTCCCCAAAAAAACCACTGGAATTTTTTAGCAGCAATTCCTCTGACTGTCCAGAAAAGAATTTTTAAAATCCCTTGCTCCTTTGGAAATTCTCTGCATGCAATTTCAGAGTAACATATTGTTTTAAAAAGCCTGTTAGGGAATTCTCTAGAAAGCAGAAAGATAGATTTCCTGATACATGTAATCCTCTGCCTCCCGCATCCTCATGTACCAATAAATTGCAAACTTAGCCAAAAAAAAAAAAAAAGAAAGTCACACCCATAACCACCAGAATGTACTGCATTTATGTAAATATTTTCAGAAGACACACATTATGCAGGTAATCCAATATAATCATAAAGAGCTGAATGAGATTCTGACCGTGACAGGTACCCAAAATAGGTGCTTAAGTATTGGAAAGAAGGCAAAGAACAGAGGAGGCAGTAAAAGTTTTAAAAGCATTGTAGGAAGCTTTATGTTTTATATTCAGGAGGAGTTTGTCATGACCAGCCCACTCCCTTTTTGCGCTGAATAATTCCCAGCATTTTCATATCACATCTCAGATACACATATCAAAGTAAACCACCTAATCTTGCAAATGTGCTTAGAGAGAAGGAAGAGGAGAGCAAAAAACACCAAAAAAATCCCCCTTTCCCCCTTGCCCTCACCTTACTGGCCAGTACTTCTATTTTTTGTCAAATACCTGAGGAATTCTCCTCCTAGAGGGAAGAAAAGACTGAAACAAGTAACTGATTCGTATGTGCATCCTGTTATGTTTTTATAATTTAAAATCTACTTCATATGCATATTTCTCCAACAACAGGCAAAATTACAGTTCTAGACAAAAGTGTCCAGGATCTGCCCCTTTCATTGGCTTGTTAAATTAATTTTATATTAGAGAAGAATGTAGATCTCAGAAACCATTTGTCTTCAAATTCCTCCCAGTTTTTTACCTCAGAAGTACGGTGAATCATTAAGATTTGAGCTGTTTGTTCTCCTTCCTCACCTCACTGTTTTGCATTAGGTTAGCGGTGCTGTGAACACCATGTGACAATAATACCCAGCTCTTATGCAAGACCCTCAAGACAGGGCCCTCATGTGCCAAGCAAAAAAACCACATTTCACCACAAGCAAATTAAGTTTCAGAAACATGAGACTGGTTATATCCTCTCTTTGGCCATATTCTATTCAACCTTCCATCCTATTCATTAATTTATTTCCTCCTCAGTCTTGTACTCCATCTCCCAAGCCTTCAGTGACAGTATTTGGAACCTTAAGCCAGCCTCAATCAATAGGATGAGGTGAGCTGTCAGACCCCCAGCATCAGAAAGATCAGAACACAGTTATCCCAAGTCCAAGTGCAGTGCCCTATTCAGACAGCTATGCTGCCTGCTAGTTACCAGGTGGGATTGGAAACAAAAGTTATATTAAAAGAAAGCAGGATCATTATTTCTCCTTTCTGCCCCACCTCCTCAAGTGCCTGAGGTCATTTTCCACAACAAAAATGAAAGCACTTCTTGAAGGTGTTTTTTGTGCTAAACAGCAGTGGTTAATTTCTTGCAACTAATTAGTTATTCAAGTGAAAGTATAATGATCCTTCAACATCACTGAAAGTGCTTCAACTGAGTTTCCTGCTAACAGCATACTTCTAGAAAAGATGCAATAAATCAGCAGGGTTATGGAAATCTTTAAACAAAAGCAAGTCTATGACAGGAACCCATTAAAGATATAGCCATGTAATATTTATGCACCTAGCTGACTTGTGCTTTTAACCCAGCACTTTCAGCCACAGCTTTTTAGCACCTGGGTCATATTCAGTAAGAAGAAAATTCACCCTATCTGCTAAGAGCCAGCATATTGCCTCTGCTTTAGGAGTTCAGAGTTACCATAGGACTCAAGGGATGGAACTTCTCACCAAATGGAATTTTATCCAAATATTTCTAGATAAAAATACAAATAGAACACCTTGGAGCAGCGCAGAAAATTTAATCTGTGAGCCTCAAACTCCCTGATTACCTTTAGGAAGAAAGAGGCAGGTATAAATCTAGGGGGGTATTGATGCAGAAACGAAACTCCTCAGAATAGCCAGTATCACCTATAATTGTTCAGATTTCAATTTGTTGATTAAAAGTGGTTACTGAGATGGTAATAGAGGATATCTCTTGAGACTTTTAGAGAAAGTGCTGACTGTGTAAAATGCCATCTACTGACTCCTGAACCTACTAATTCATCACAGGGTTTGTATTTAAATGTATTGGGTACTGCAGAAAAGGAAGACCCTGTGGTGTAAAAATGCATTTAGATAATGTTTGAGGCTTCTGGGTGCTACAGATATAGTGCTCTGTTTAAATCTCCAAAACAAAGAGGTATTTCTCTTTCTTTTCTTACATTAAACTGTCTGCATATGTGCTTGCCTGTATTTTTAAGCTACACATAATTGCCCATGAAGCAAAGAGAATAGTTTAATAATTCCCCCTTATTTGGCTGTACATGCTTTCCTTTATCTCATTCATTCATTTACTTTGTTGTCAGTCTCCCAGTCATCCCATGGCTTTAAGAGATAGAATTTGGATTCACAAACCAATCCCTGTTGAGCATTCAAAGATGATTTCCTGGCCTACCTTTCCCTGCTGCAGCAAATGGCTGCAAAAAAGGGAAACTGTGCTGCTGTGAGGTTGGAAAAGGGAAACCTCAAGAAGACATGTAGGAAACTGCAGTTTACTTTTGACTCTGGGAGGTAGAGATTGAAGGACAGAAAAGGAGACTAGGCATCACTCCCCCTTCCCAGTAAAATCAACTTTGTCCTCACCATAGGTTTTTTGGGCCAATGACCACTTTCAACTCACACCTTCTGTTGGAAAAATAAATTAGGACTCCAGCTTTATTTTGTCAATAGAAAGTTTAAAGTGGTCACTGGAGCACAAAGAGCTTTTCAAAGGGTAACTGAGCTCAACAAGGACAAGGAGGAGGATGTTGAGGAAGCCACAAAAACACAGGCAGATTACAAACCATTAAAGGGCATGCCTTTTTTCAATAATAAAGATAAGGCCTTTATAACAGTTCTGCTAATTTGTATCTATTTATTGTGGGCTATTTCTGTTTAGAGGTATATGTATTACTTAAAAATACCTGAGCAGAAAAAAAGTATTTTGTGTTTGTGTGTGTTATTCATGATAAAAAAGAACCATCAGAAAACAGTAAACTAACTAGGCATTTGTTGCCTGAATACATGGGATTACGCTTCGCATTTGTGCTGTAAATCATTGGATCTTGTACAAGCAATTGTACTGCAATGGGTTTTGCTATGCTAAATATTTAAACTGTGTGCCCAGTCCTTCAAAGTCTGAGCTTATTCTGTGTCCAGGGCTTTTTAGACTTGAGTCAATAGCATATTTGTTTTGAATGGCTGTTACTAGATAACAGTAACAAAAATCCAAAACTTGTTTACATCATTTAACATGCCTAAAAGCTTAGCTTGAGACATTAAAAAAGCCACATAACAAGCAAGCAGAAAAATTCAATCCTTTAGAATAGTCTCTACTGGTGAAAAGAAGTTACACCATCAAAACGCAAAAAGAATGCTTTGGCAACTCTGGGCCATGAACTGCTTTGTTTTTAAACTGGAGCAATGACTGGCATAAAAAGACTTCAAGGAATTTCCTTTTCTCCCTGAAGATAGTCATAAGCCTTTCTACTGCCCCAGACTTCACGTTGTAGTGATTGCAAGGACTGGCAAGCCTTGTGGCTCCTAAGCAGGAGCCCTTACTTCTCAGAGCACGCAAAATGTGTAAGAGTCAAAACAAAGCAAATCAGGCAATTCCATCAATCATCTGCAAACTGTTCCCATCTGAGCAGTACCTTCAGCTCCAACAGGCAGATGTTACATTAGATGTGCAGCAAATGCCCCTGGACAATTATCTTAACTTGTACTGCTACCTTAAGAACCAGATTTCACCACCATTTACACACAGACACTCATGGAGTGTTCTACACATTCTGAAATTGTGGTCTAAATTCTGTAAAGTATGGAACAAAGATGAAGCATAATGTCTCATCTGTTTCAAATTACACATGAAAAATACCGAGTATGTTAGCAACAAATAGATTTCCATACAGAAATTTCACAAAGGAAAAAAAAAAAGCAGAAATGCCAAAATACAATTACAGCAAAGGAAATAATGCAACCAGGAAATCATTTACCATCCTCACATTTTCAAAATCTCAGTTCTACTCGAATGCCTTTAGTTAGAATCCAGAGCAGCATAGTAGACACAGCATTTGAAAAAACAAGGTTTTCATATCTCTATGCTACCTTGAGAGCTCCTGATACCTAATCTGGAAGCAGACAGAACTCAAAAGGTGCCTCTTTTCCAGTGAAGACGTGACTTCCCCTCCAAGGGCCTGGGGCACTGTGCCTCAAATGCTAATAGCTCGAGTTGTGTGCAATAGCCCTATATTGTTTATATAGCACTTCACATGTTCAAAGCACTATGAGATATCAGCCATCACTACACTTTTATGAGGCTGTAAGTATTACCCACTAAACATCAGAGTTCAAATGACTTGCTCTTGATCAAAAGAAACTTTGTGCAGCAGGACCATAATTATTTGAATTTGGTAATTCTTGCAGACCATTCCTATGGCAACACAGAATGAAGAGGGGGATGGGATATTAAAGCCAGTTGCTATTGCCCTCTGCTCTGGCAGCAAGATACAGACACAGGAAGGACCTCTTAAGCAAACTTACACTCAGCACCTTTTGTACAAGCTTCTAGAAAACCATTTAAAAAAATCAGGAAAAAATTAAACTAAAAGGTTTTGAAAACCCACTAGCATGTTTTTCTAAATGTACCTATTTCACATAATGCTGTGAAGAACATAAAAAACAACATGCAAAAGGTACTGAAGTACTCCAGAAATCCTAAAATGGGGTTCTGAATTAATTCTGAAGCAGTCTGGGAGTTTTCATACCAACAGCATTAGTAGACAACTTAAAAGCAAGTCCATTTTCTGCAGAAAAAGGACTACAGTCTCTTGTCTTATAGCTGGTCACAGTAGGACTATACTTTTAGAAACAGAGAATGTTTTTGCTCTCCATTTTTATACTTGCTTTCTTCCTATGAAAACTCAACTATGCTGACATTTCTATCTCTATTGTCAAAGTATCAAATCTCTGTTCCTGTAAAAAAAGTACAAACACAAAGGAAACGCTGAAAAAAACCAATGTATTCACAGTACATATGACAACCAAATAAATGCTAAACAGGATACATCCTCAAGACTTTTCTCTTTACAACTGAAATAATTTATCCAAAAATCCTAACACTGAGATTGAAGACAGAATAGGAAAACTTTTATCCTCTGCCTTTCCATCCCATGCCTATCCTAGTCTACAATATGGTCTTTCCCACCTCTTACATTTTAACTTGTACACAGCCTTGGTTTCCACACAATACCATATGTTTCCAGAGCACAGCTTCAGTTATTGGCCTTAGAACCTTGTCTGCAGAATCACATGGGAAATAGATCATACTACTAAGACAAAAATGTAGACCACTACACACAGTCCAGATTCATCAAGAAAAGGATGCCTGTTTAAAGCTATCACAGGAAGGGGGAGGAAGGGAGAGAAATTCTCTTCAAAGGCAGCAATGAGTACAGAGAGAATTACAAACAGAACCTTTTGTGTTTTAGCTAGGTTGATCCTGTTGCTATGAATATTTACCCTCTATCTTACAACTTTCACTTGGTGTTTTTCAGGTACAGGCCACATGGAACTAACTATGCCAGACTATGCCTGCAATTTCTACTGTTTTGACTAGCATTGCCTGAAAACTTAAATTACTGAAATATTTGCTAAAATGTTAGAGTTTAAGTATAACATCAGTAGGTGAGCATTACTTCATGGATATTAATGTAACAACCAGTTACCATACTCCATCTACTGATCTAAAGAACAGATGTTTGCATATGATTTATGGACACTGAAATATGTGCATATCTTCCAAAAATAGTAATGTGTTCCAGTAACAAAGAGTGGAGAATTGTGATCCAAAAGACTGGGAAAATACAGGCAGTATTAGAATTTATTTACCAATTTCTTAACTTGAAATAAAAATCAAACCTCAGAGCCAGGGCCTGAATCCTGTATGCTGGACAAGCATTTAAAATTTCAAACACGACTAACAACATGAAGTAATAAATTGCAGTCAGGCTCAATGGGGCAGATATAAAAGTCTTTTCAGAACATGAGTTCAGCTATGATTTGTTAAATAAGAGTAACAATTTACGTGGATTGAGATAATAAATCTAAAGCAATAAGTAAAAATTCAATATTACTGTGGGTATTTTCACATTAGATTTGGTCTTGGAAGTTTCTTTAATATCAAGATTTAACAAAATACTAATCAGGTAAAATTCTAATGGGCAAAGCATAGTTTTGAGCTCTGCAATTAAATTATTTCTGGAAGCGCAATCAAATATTTGATTGAACTAATATCATTGCTGCTCCTCACATTTTTTCTGTTCCTAAATTAGCATGGCTAATCAGTATCCTACCTTATAGCCTGTGCTGTAAACATGTAATATTAGCTGATGAGTTTCATTTCCAGAGCACAGACAATTTTTGGACAGCAAACTTACTCAAAAACTTAGTCAAAGCCTGCAATTACATGAGTCAGTATATTTGGAGATGTCACAGTTCCTGGGCCATCAGAACTCTGATAAGACTCAGTGAACTTCAGATCTCTCGGTGATGGCTATGCATGCCAAAAAAGTTTTGATTTAGTTTAAAAAACATTTTTGTGGACAATATTTCACCTCAAAGTGTTTTCCGGTTTTTTGCCCTCTTATTCTATGAGCAAGACCCAGAAATGTACAAAAAAAACAGCCTTGTAGAATGCAGAATTTAAACAAGGCAGTCA
This sequence comes from Lanius collurio, assembly GCA_020086605.1. NCBI lineage: Eukaryota > Metazoa > Chordata > Aves > Passeriformes > Laniidae > Lanius > Lanius collurio. The sequence goes on along the minus strand of JACBWW010000016.1, from coordinate 4,342,496 downwards.
CAAATTTTTGCTCCTGTCTCAGGCTGGCATGCACTAGTGCTTCAAGATGTTATGCAGCTGCTACTTTTCCCCAGAGATGGCTGTACTCCAGTAAATGCTGAAATACTCCCACATCATTTTTTTTTTCCAGCAGAGGTTAACAGAGATGTTTCCATAGGTCTAAGGCAACATGAAAACAGTGATTGCCTAGTTGGATTTCTTGAAAAACATTAGGCTTAGATTTACTGCATCAGTAATTAGGAGGTGATGCTATACTCCAACACACTGCAGAAACAACTGTGGTATCTGCAGAATACAGCTGAGGGTCTTCCATTACAGTTGCTGTTATTTGAATCTGTTCTTGCAGTTTTTAAGATCACAGAGGAAACAAATACTTTTCATTTTGTCCTCTTGACAGATGCACAGATTTTCATAACTCAAAGTCATCTAAGAACAAATTGAATTTCTAATAACTACAGTTAATAGGATTTAACTCCTTTCAGTGGAAGCACAGTAGTGTCAATACTTACTCAGATTTAGTATTACTGCTGATTTATTAAAAGTAAAATGTCAATACAACATGAAAATTTGTCATTTTAGAAAGGTTTAATAAAAAAGATGAACACAACACAGAAAATCTGAAAATATAAGAACCAATAACTGATCATTCTAATCCAGATGAGAATCCAGGTGTCACCTGGTGTAAATGCAGATGCCACTGACGTCAAAGGAGCTGTGTCAGTTTACATTAGCTGAGAATCCAAGCCCAAGTGTGCTACTGCCATTTTTAGAGGCTGCCACTGGAATTCACTTTTGCAAGACAATTAAAAAAATACATCCACACACTGCATTTCTTCCTGTCCCTAAGTGGATAACTGGAAGTCTGTTGACAGACTGTGGGAGAGGGCAAGTAGGAGGTGGAAGTAGCCAGCAACTGCACCCATGAGATAATTTTGCAGTATCAGTATGAACACTGTTCTGTTGTCTTCCTTTTATACAAATGAATATTTAGCTTCAAAAAATTTAAGCTCCCCCTTCCACTAACAAACAATTCCATGTCAGCAAAAGAAAAATGGTGCTGTAAACCATGTGGAGTATCTATCTTACAAATTTGTTAACATGGTATTTTAACCAGTACACAATCTGGATAGACTGTTTTAATGCACCATAAGAAAAGCACCTAAAGCTGTAAGCGCCCCAAGGCTGAGATTTGTGTATCCACCTAAGGATTTGTTCCTAAGCAATGTCCCCGTTGTACCAGCAGGAAGATTGGTGACAGTTCGAAGGCAGCTGTTTGAAGTGGCCTGCAAACCAGACTTCTATCCAGCTGACATCTTTCATATCTCATCTAACATTTGTGTGAGGGAGAGCGGAAGAAGAAAGGAAAAGGTGGGGAAATAAGCAGGGCAGAGTAGTACTTGACAGCTCCACCATTTCTGAGCAGTGAGAGGGAGCTTTTGCTTCTGTTTTACATAAGGCACTTGCTAACACACGTGTGTTGTGTAACAGTTGCCCAGTATTAACCAGTACAATAAAGTTGGAATGCTGGTCTTTTGATTCAACATGCCAAGGTCAAAAGGAAAAGGTAACTAATCAGAACTGAATGCAGTTCACACAGTATTGAAGAAATTGTCTATTTGTGCAGCACAACAACCATATCTTCAATTTAGGTCAGACCATCCAGAGGAGGAAAAGGACTGAAGACTGAAGATGAGATGCTCTACTTCACACAGTTGCCCTCTGGAAGGACTTGCAAAGGCAGTCACTTAAATTAAGTACAGGTCATCAGACAAGATATCTAATCTATTCCTAAACCAGGCAGCTCCAGCAGTCCAAATCCCTATGGCCTTTGCAGCGACACAATGAACTACTTCCTCATGTACCTCTGTCAATTCACGTTAGGTTCCAGTTTTTTTAAAGAGATATTTCATGTACATCATGACCCTATTCCTCATAGCAAGGAAAGTGATTTGGTTTATTTATGACCTACTAACCTTAAATAAAAAAAAAAAATACATCCAATCTGAATGTTCACATAAGCCTGCAGATCTGAAATAAAATTTAAAATAAAGCTGGCATTTGTAACAGCTAGCTAAGCCAGTAAGGGATTTAAAAAAAAAAAAAAAATGAAAACCAGATGAAAGAAGATGAAAGCATATTTACCCTGCATAACCCACACACATCAGGAATCAGGGCTGGAACCCAGAAATACTTTTTGTACTCAGAAGTTTCAGCCTATTTCAGAGGCTAGGTGACCAAGGATATACTGAGGTTTTCCATTATGGGGGGGGTTGTGAGGTATTAATAACAACCTGTGAAAGTAATTCCTTCTAAGATGTAATCCACCCAGTCACAAGCTGTACACAGGTCCTCTTCTTTCCCTGTGCCCCATCCCAATTGCCAGATACAAGCCAGGCAGGACTCCATATTGAAATGTGAAGTGACAGATGAAAGTAGAGCATAAGGGCATAGGAATAAACACCGAAAAAAATGACATACAGAAAACAAGCTCATAATAGGGCTGATCTTAAAGATGAGCGACCCTAAGCCATAAAGTCAATTCATTTGGCTATAACAATTTTGAATATATGCACAGAAGACTGAGTTGTAGAGCCTTATACTCCCATCACTCATGCGAGTGTACAGAGGTCTTCTCATAACATCCACGGAATTAAACCTTTGAAATTTCAGTACAAATAAACAGAGAAATAAAAATAATCAACTTCAAAGTAAAAACAGTGGTAGCAAATATCTTGTGCTGCTGAATCAGGAAAGGAAGGTGGGCTGCCACATTTAATTGAAATGTATTTCACTTAGCTATAGTCATAATCACAGTGGCCTTCATGAACAAAACACATCTAAATCTAGCATAAAGAAGAAAATTATTTGATTCTGTTCTTGTCTGGTTCTCCAGTAGGCTATATTAATGACTTTTTTTTCAGTTATATTAGATGGAAAATGCAGTGGGGTTAAGTGATGTAATAAATACCTCCACATGCAGAGCAATTAGTTGAAAGAAACAGTTGGGACAAAGTCCTTGTCATAGCATTTGTTTACAAAATAGGCATGGGCAGCACACTGATGAACTCCAGCCCTTTAGTGTGGGTTCCCTTAACACAGGTATAGACAAAATCCCAAACACTTATAAAGACTTATAGATCACAGTTGGATGAGAGAGAGTATAGGGCATCTTTAGCAAAGGACAAGGTAAACAAACAGCAGTTCACGTAAATCAATGAATACATCACGTAATTCCAGCACAGTAAAAGTGGACCTAGCAAAAACGAATTCTGACAAGCTGAGCTTCAAGAACACTTTCTGCATAAGAACCCTGCTCACATCTGCAAATAAGGTAAAATTTTTGAATTACCATGTTTTGCCTTCTGATCCAACCTCTAAAACTCTTCTGCAACACAAAAACTACATTTTTTTTAAATTATTATTTCTTTTTATTAATGATAAGGAAAATGGAGTTGGAAGGCACAGAAGGTTAGGAAAAAGGGTTGTGTTATTGTGGAAATTTTAAAGAATAAGGACTTCACTGTGTAATGATCAGCTGGATGTGCACAGCATACTGACACATTAAAAAATATGAAAATAATTATAGGTCAAGCCTTGATATATATTCACCTTTTCTCTTCCTGAAAACAATCACAACAGGTTCTGCATGTGTGAAAATTCGTAAGGAAAAAAGGTCTCCTGTCTCTGAGGTGTTTATTGAAAAACAAAGCTTTCTTTAAAGAAAATTTATTTTTCATCAATCCTAAACAAGTTTTAATCCAATTGAACAATGTCAGCAAAAGAAATTTTGCTCAATTGAGAAATCTCTAATTGGCAATATTAATTTGTAAAAGTCTTAGTCAGCTCTGTTTATGAGATCTCATGTTTTGTTTTACTGTGAAGTTCAGTCTCGTGAAATAACAGACAACATTAATCCACTTATGCCTGGATCCCTAAACTTTATTTTTAAAGCCTGAAAACTGAAACATATTTTCTTTCCATAGAAAGAAGTCTGGGAAAATGCCAGCTCCTTGCACAAGGACTGAAACACAATGGGCAGAGAAAGGTGTTGGTAAGAGAAAAATGATTCAAGTTGCATCATCTGTATGATTAAAATCATTGTGTGAATTTTGATTCCCCCCCCTACTTTCAGACATTTGAGGATGCAGTCAAGTCAATGGAATTCTGTTGTAGTGGTTGCTTCAGTGAACATTCAACGCTGTCGGTGAGTTTGGAATTAAAGTGAAAACCATCGACCGTTGATTGTACCCTCCAGCTAACCATCCTCCTCCTTACTTCATGCTTTCAGGCCTTAACACCGAAGATAGCAACCTAACCATCACATGATGTTTCTCCCCCACCCTGCCAAGCTTTACAAAAAGGTCACAATCAACATTCATTGCTGTCGGTGGGTTTAACTATGTGGACAAGCTCACTGAACAATGAATGCAACTGTGGCCCCACACTGAACAGTTGCCGTTGAGAGGAGCAGCAGCTCTGAAGGCAGGAGTGAGAAGCAAACACTTCTTACAAGCTACAATTTTCTGGGCAGAAAAATAGTTGGGAGTATCCACTTTTTGCTTGCTTGGTTTTGAGTGCATTTTATTTAGCTGACTAGAAAAGGAAGCCCCCTGCCTTTTTTCTGGAATATTGTGTTCACTGGGTTCAATAACACTGAAAATGTGAAAATTCTTATTTAGTATGTATGCAGAAAAAATAACAGGACAGGAAGCTCTGTATATCCACATCTAAGGACTCTGACATAAGAGGAAAGAATATTTAATTGCAATTTTAACTAGGCATTGTTGAATAGTTCAAAATTTTATTCTGTACTTGTCATGGCAAATACAAATGGGATTTAAGAGTTGTGGATAAAAATGCTATATCAAAAAATATTAATTAATTTTCATGAAACTGATTTTAAGAACACAGATACTATTGCATTTGCCTGTTTCAGGGATCTAAAAGATAACAAATGTATATCCAGAGATAATAATGGAAAAGTAGTTAAATTGTAAAATTACTGTAAACTGACTACCTATGTCACACAATAAAAAAATAAAGTGTAAATAAGCTCACAATTGTTTCCTTATTTCTTTATAACTCTTTATTAACCTAGTCAGATACACAGAAGGACCGGTCTGTATTTCTCACTTCACACAACCATCCAAGGTAAGTTCAGCCTTTCAACTCAGTGCAACTCAAATATTCCACAGCAGGAATTGCATACAAAATCAGGAAATCTCCCAGCATATCATTCATATCATTGTTCCTCGTTATAGGAGTGTTTATAAACAGTACCTTAGTCTGACAAAGTTTCCTCAGCACATCAGTCTCACAAGTTGTCTTGTTTACTGAACTTGCTTATTTTATTCAAGTTCTACTGTGTAGGAACTGAACAACATACAAATATCAAGGCTATCATGGGACAGTACATCTATAGTTGCTTCTTGAACTGTTATCAGTCTAATTAAATGGCAAAAAATATATTTCAATCATGAAAGAGATCAGTCCTCTGTCACATGTGAAACTAATATTTATAGGAAAAAAAACAATTCCTCAAAAAACAACCATACCAGCAAAATAAATCCTGAAATTAATTGGACATTATTTAAAGACAGTGTTTGGGAAGATTTTATTTATTCCTTCCAATATTTACTGGGGAAGAATGCATATGGTCTGTTGCTCACTGAATACTGTCGTGGTCAGAGACAGAAGAGTCAAGTATTAAAAGGAAGTGTTGCTGTGGATAAATGATTTCTCAGCAACACCGTTCAGAGATAAGCCTGTATCTTTAGGTTTACCCATTTCTACAAAAATGGGAATTTGAATTACTACAGACTTACCTATTGCAAGCAGATAAAGATCATATTAAAAGCAAGACTCAGAGGTATCTGTTCTGTCTGGAAGGAAAAAAAATCTGCATTAAGCTGTAGCTAGTATGTTTTTGCTACGATTAAAAACCATGTCTTCATTTTGCAAAACACTTATTAATGCTAGTTATAGATGTGTTATGTGTTTTTAACAGAGAAAATGCTTATCAAAGCAGAAGAATCTGGAATTTCTCAACACTGGAAGGAACATGAGTGGTTTCTGCATATGTTTTCTGTGCTAGCTGATAATGCCTGAATGATTAGCACTGAGGAGGGCCAGACTCCACTGCAAGAAGATAAAGCTACATCCTTTTCTTCAAAATACACATCTCTCCTGTCATAACTTTGTTCCATGCCCTTACTAATGCAAGAGCAGCAATTCATACCCTGCTGGATTGGGGTGCAGAAATCTCAGCCAGCACTGACATAGGCACAGACAGTCCGCTCTCATTACAAACACAAAACTTATATTGCCATCTGAATTGCAAGTTTTTTACCAGTTTCTGAAGAGTAGAATCTGCAGCAGATGTCTTTTTTGATGGTGCCTAGCATGGAAATTTATCAATGATTTTAATTACACCAAGTTTTCATACAGAAATAGAAAAATGTCTTCTTAGTGTACAGATATATAGTACTTAATACAACTTGAAATCAACCTCTACAGACTATTTATTTAATAATATTCATTGGAAAACAACACCACAAATATTGGCTTGTACACATCCTATGCTATAAAGCCACAGCACAACTCCAATTTGGTAACGATAACTGTGATATACTGTAGAAAGGTTTCATGGTGATTTTCATGTTTTTTTGTTAATATCGTACATATGTACTCAGTACAATGCCCACAGGACAAAGGAACAGTCTAGAAAATTGCTCCTCTGTGTCACTGTAAATAATTCTCTCACAGCAATATTTTTAGGTCAGGCATATCAAAGTTGCAGTAAATGCAATGGACCTTGACATAATAGGAGCACTGGTATTACAGCAGTGGAGGAAGAGGAGAGGCAATGCACTTCCCACCCATGAGAGATCAGTTGCTGGTCCCCAGTGTGCACCCCACCGTGTTTGAGGGCAGCAGAGGTGGTTCTAAGTGCTTGTTATGAGGTTTGGAGTTGTTGGGTTTTTGATCACCTCTAAGTTCTTTTTTTCTCCCTGGCTTCTGGCATAAGATGATTTAAAACACCCAACTCAACACCTTCTGCATCAATTCTATAAATTCTGTTTAGCAAGTACAGAAAGACACTTGGTTTTACCTCTAAAACTACAAGTCAAAGAATTCCTATGATAGAAATAGTCTGTGATATTCAGGACCATGGCAGGATGAATATGATAGACTTCCTTTTGGCACAGCTGACACCATCACACTAACATCTCTTGCTTTACAGATGGTGAAGTCACACAGTAAGTTAAAGAGTTAAATATAGAAGTCATTTGTAGTTGAAAAGGAAGCAGTATCTAGACAATTTTAGACTCCAACCATGTCTTTCTGGGGAAAAAAAAGAATGCTCCTGCAGTCCTGACTTTTACCTCATGTAAATATCTGGGTTTTATTGCCAACCACCTTTTTTTTCCTGTTAATGTATATCTTTGTTACTTGCCAGAGTTACAGTGGTAACCAATTGTTTTTCCAAGCAGTTGTATGGTGACACCAACTGCAGAATTTTTACATCTTGCCCTCTCTTTTATTTAGGTTTGTATAATTTTTTTTGAACTTCACTCTTTTTTTTCTTCCTATACATCCTCCTCAAGTGTAAATGCCAGAAACAGACCACATTCCAAAGAGCCCAGCCAGGGCTAGCTGAAATAATCTGAAGTCCCTTTATTTTACAAGCAATCACTGATCCTTTTCAGCCAAAAATAGCATTTGTAATGGCACCACACAATTAACACATTTAAATTTATCTGACACTATTCCATAGATACAGTGTCCACAAGTTCTTTCCTAGTTTAAAATAGATTATTTCATGCCCTTGAAATGCAACACTTGCAGTTTTTTGAACTCAGAGAATTTTTTTTATCAAAATATATGTCCTCCTCCCCCCCCCACCCCCTTCAAACCCACTAATGTTTTGAAACTTAGTGGTAGAAATTACATGGTAATACAGCAGTGGGAATGAACTTTGAATAAAAGCAGAAGTCTATGGTTACTTAATTTAAAAAAAATTAAACTTTCTATTGCATTTCCCCCACATTATTTTAAGAGTACAAACTACAAAGAGGCTGTAGAAGTATAATGATTAACTTACTCTTCCTGCTGTCTCCACCTAAGGGGTATTTACAAGCTCAGTATTTACATGGCTGTATTAGAGCCTTCACTTCGTAATAACCAGTAATCAAACCCTGAATACAAATATGTCTGACAAGTACACGTAAGGGAGGGTTTATGTTTGAGTTTAGCAATTACTGATCTGAGGAAGAAACAGGGAAAGTCTTCAAATTGCACAGCTTTCAAACAGGATTCTTATGAAAACTGACAGAAATGCCCACTGTCTCTTTATCTTCTGGTTATGAGTCTGCCTTCCCATTGCCACTGGAAACAAAAATAGTCTCCTCCTCCTAGATTTGGATATGAACTAACACCAGAAATTTAGGGAAAGCTTCAGGTACAGAAACTAATCCACACAAGCCACGAGCTAGAACAGAAACTCTGTCTATATTTCACACTAAGTCAGAAATAAGCCTCCTAACTCTGCAGACAGAATAAAGGTCCCTGATACATATTCTGATCTTTCCTGATTTTACTTCATGAGATACAGCTGCTTCCAAGATAGCCCTAAAAGTTTTGATGTTTTAACAAATCCACTTTAATATAACAAATTCACAAACAGATTATCATGAGACCTGATGATATAAATTGTTGGGTTGTGTTTTGTGAGGTGAGTTTTTTTTGGTGGGTGTTTTTTTTTTTAATAATCATTAGTTTCTCTACTAAGAATATCATTCTAAATCTTTATGATGAAAAAGAAGTCATAAAATGGACCAGATACCACAAATCTATGATACTAGTGTTCAGAAGGGTCAGATAGCAGGTCAGGTAAAGAGGGGAGAGAGATGAAAAACCACATGCACCTGGCTTTCAAGATAATGGAAGTTCCACCATGCACTCAAGAGAAATTACAATACACAGAAACCAGGTATCCCAGCTATGTTATCCCCTATGGGTGCCAGCAACTTGTCCCAATAAATCATACTATTCAGTTAATTGATTGCATAGATCCATTATTTAGTGATTAAACAGTTAAAGTATTTTATCATAGGCATTTTGAAACACTGAAGCAAAAGGAAATACAAAAATATTATTTTTAGCTAGTGAGAGTTGGGTCCAGGTGGTTGCCCTCAAAAGTCAACATCACCATCTGATGTGTAAAACATTCCTAATTATCAGAGAGCACACCCTGTGCTAATTACTGTGCTTGCCTCAAAATAATGAGCCATGATAAGCCTAGAGTTCATGACAGTAGATTTCCATTTAAATGCCATCCAGTTCACTCAGTATCAATATGCTGCTGGGTACCAGACTGACAGACATGATGAAATTAGAGAGGGACAGTGAACATGCTTCAGGGAGGCCACAGACTGCTGGAGGGATAACAAAACTAAAGGAATTTTGAGAGCCATTCAAGATATAACAATGTCAAGAGACAAAAGGAGGGGGGGGGGAAAAAAAGGCAAAAAGACAGTACTTTAAAGACAGCAGCCAGCTGTGGCCTACAGAAAATCTTAAATCTTTGTAGACTCTCCCAGAATATCTCTGTACATCCCCAAAACAATTGCAGTAGAATGTTCCAGAAGTTCATGTGCATCATTGTCTGCTAACTAATGAAATCAGATTCTCTGCTGGTTTTGCAGTGATCATACTTTTATCAGCTTCAGTGGAAATATGCCAGTTTGTACAAGCTGAGGATTTGGTAAGCCAACACACAAGAGAAATGTAAAAGAAGTATGGTCCCACACATCCTACACGAAGGGAAAAATGCAGAGGTAGATGTCACTCTTGGGGGAGCGGGAAGAGGAGAAACAAAAGAACATGTACTTGAAAAAAACCCATATCCACCTACAGAGAGAGCATTCCTGCCCACAGACAAAGTGTGGGTGCCCCACACAAACAGCACTCGGACACTTCACTACTCCAGGGGTGTGCATTACTGCTTTGCAGGTACAAATACACGTTTCAGAACACAACAGGCAGGAGAGTATTTTTGGGCAGAAGCATCTCACCCACATTATGATAATCTGGCCTTTGGCACCACATGACAGTCTCCTTCGCTTCATGAAGCTTCAGCTATGTGGGTGGGAAAGAGCTCACAGCTTATTTTTGGCTGACGATGGCTCCCACAGCACAAGTGTATATATTTGAAGCAATAGCAGCTTGTTTCCTCTCTCCCCCTTCACATTGTGCACTTTCCATCATTTCCCATTATTTTGACACAGAGCTAGCAAAGTAAGCTGCTCATTGGCTACATTTGAGAAAAAAAAACCAAGCAAAACATTATCACATCTTTTAAAATACCTCCTGTCACAATACCCAGGGGCTTCTTTATTTTGGGTGCTTACTGGCATCCCTCTCTGGCCTAGAGCTACATATGGACTTCAGATTTGTATCAGCCCTTAAAAGACACGATTTATATTCGGCAAAATTCAGGCAATTCAGGTACGTGGCACAAATGTTGGTAACTTCTGACTGGAAGTGCCTTCTGGAACTCGCTGACATGTAGCAAGAGTGAGATAATCAAACCACAAGTCTGCTCAAAGTGAATACCACAAACTGACTGTTAAGAGTGAATTCTAAAAACGAAACAAAACCAACCAAACAAAAAAACCCCTCCCCCCCTTCTTCATCTCTGCATTGCTACACCACCCATCCCATCAATGCCTTTGTGGATGCAGACAGGCACTTCAGACACTTCATACTTGCAGGACAAAAATAAACCAAACCAAAAACAAGCAAAATATTACATTTCCTTCCTCCTTGTAGAGATTCCTATCTGTATGGGAACATGACTTCTGCTTTAAATCTTGAGATTCTAAGGCATTACTGTGTCCATTGCTAATTAGTCAGGAGCATTGCTCAGGAGCAATGCAAGTCTGAGATGTGCATACCTGTGCAGAAGGGTTTTTTGCTTGAACTTAGGTGTATGCCTTTCCAGTCTTAACATCTAGCACTAATGGCTCCTCTCTACATAGATAAAGCACCAGAGTTATGTTTTCCTGAAAGAGAATTCTTTTTGCCTTATTCATTTTCTGTGAGGACACCATCAGATTAGCTCAGGATGCTCTTGACAGAATTATCTGCCAGGAGGATATACTGGCATTTGATGAACTGAAAGTAAAACTTAATTTAACCAAAGTGCTTACAAATGATAGAGAATGTTTTAAGGACTATTTGTAGTTATCAAAACATTATTTTGCCTTCTTTCTACAAAGTGTTTCTATAAAAGTATTATATATATACACCAAATCTACAAAGAAATTTTTACTTGGATCCCAAACCAATAAGACCACCTTAGCAGCTTGCTGCTCTTGAGCTCACAGGGTGCTGGAGCCACTATCCTCCTCTAATAGAGGACCCACAATTGAACAGGCAGACTCTCCAAACTTGCTGAGAAAAGAAGTTGGTATCTCTGTATGGCACCCAGAGATTGCTGGGTTCCTGAGCTGACTACAGCTGATGTACCTTTATCAGCACCAGGAGCTGTAACAACCTCTGTTAAAGTGAACACAGAGCCTGCACAGAACACTGCAATATGTGCTAAGGCTCTGTGTTCACTTTAAGACTGTTGGCTGCTACATTTTATCAGCTCTTTTGGAAATAAGGCTGCTCAGTAACTGCTTTCCAAGCTTTCACATATGTACAATTCCCACCAGCTACAAGTGTAAATTTGCAAGCAATGGGAACAACACACATGTGGTCTGATGGAATCTGTGGAGAAGGTAAAGCTGTCACCAGATGGCATTTTTAAGTTTTGTAGAGCCAGATATTCAGAAACAGCATCTGAATTTTGAATGCTTAAATTTTGTGTTTTGGAGGTTTTTTTATTTTCTTGAAAACTCTCAAAACACGGCATTTGCTCCTAGAAATATCTTGTGATATTTTGTGGCTAAACCTCCAACAGCTCATTTTTCATGAATACGTACCTAGACTATAAGAGCCCTAAATTACTACTTGGGTACAGACTGCTCAAAAATTCAGTCTATAATGTCAGTAAATAAACTTCTTATGAATATAGTTTTGAGTCAGCTCTAACAGTAGAGAAAATAAGTAGGTTGCCTGTTCCTTTCCTACAGGGAAACATTGCCAAAAATATATAACTGTCACTTTTCATCTTTGGAATAATGTTAGCTACTAAAAAAAAAGATTCACAATGAGCAATTATGTCTTCAGCTTTCATGTCATTTTACATCATTCCACTATCAGCCATGCTCAAAAGCTTAGAGGCAACATTCTAGGTCAGTGACTTTTGCAGGGAGTGTATTCAGTGTTTGGTAATTAAATTAGATACACTTTAAAAAACCAGATTCTGAAACAGACAGCCACTTGACCAAATGTATCACTGGCACTGATGACATTGCAGGAGGAAAATTATGCATGTTAGCAATCATTAACTATCACTGAGGATTATAAATTTAAGGATTATGATATTAAGAATAACTGGATCAGCAAATCACTGCAGAGAAAAATCTTTAAGATGTAGCTAAAAGCCATACTGAAGGACTGACCTACTTTCAATCACCAAGTTTTATTTATACGTGTATACAATTTTTTCTTATAGTTAACAAAAGATCTCCCACCAATAAAACGCTCACCTATTAATAAAGCTAAACAGAGAAGGAAATATTGCAGTAGATACTCAGCTTTTAGCTTGTATCTCAGGCAAATAGCCACTAGTGCTATTTCTGATAAAACTTTAAACAGGAAAATAGGGACACTAATTTTCACTTTATGGGGAATTTTTCTGGATAAATTATTAACTGTTAAGACATAAAATTGGAATGTTAAAAAAACTATTTCCTATCAAACATGGCTCAGAGGAATAGAGTCTGTAAAAAATGCACAGCTTTGCCACTTTTTCCAACCTTGCATTTGGAAATGAACATTTATTAAGTCAGAAAAAGACGTGGTAGGTTCTATAAGACATGTTCTTTGTAAGAGCAGTTCCCATAATTCTTCAAGGTACAAACAGACCTTTATAAAAAAAAACCCCAAAAAACTACCAACGCACCAAACAAAAACAACCAAACCCCTAAACACAATAATTTAGAGATACTGTGAGAAGACAAGCAGTGTGTTAAACAGTGATGTTAATGGACCAAGGCATGCAAGCGATTGGAACTTCAGTTCAAGCCAGTCTTGTAATTCACGTGGTTTCACTTATTCCTCCACAACAGCAGAGACCATTGGTATTCCATGTTTTCAGTGTACATTCTTCATCCCATCCACAAGGGTGGATTCAGTTTTTGTTACCTTAGATCCCTTACCCCCAATAAGCATTCATATGCAAGTCTTCATTTGTGACAACTGTGCAAAAAGGTCCAATTTTAAAATCCCTTTTTGGATTTTTCTTCTTCTGAAGACTGAACCATCGGCTTTTTATCTCAAGATAGACACAAGCTACAAGACTCAATCCACAGACTATTAAAATACCCAGTCCAGCTAAGCCTGCAAACCACTAAAAACATTGAAGGCAGCCCCACAACCTAAAGATGTCACAATCCAGTTGTAGCATTGCCATAGTTACCTCTAAAGTCCTGAACTGGAAAACTATTCTTACTTTTTGCAGGTCTTGTTTTGGCTGAAACACATGGAAAAACTGGCTTCAAGGAGGAAAATGCAACCCACCACATGCATATTTCTGACTATTATAAGACATGAAACCTCACAAGGGGTTTCTGTGTCCCTTTCTGGGCCATAGGTAGAAGCTTGCAGGGGTGTCACACGCAGTGGCCAGCAGGTGCTGCACTGGGCAGCCGTGTAAAGCACTCATTCACCCAACTCTGTCATTGCAGTTATGTGCTCTTTGTGGCAAGGAAAACAGAAAACAAAGAGGCTGTTATGCTTTAACTTCAAAGCCTAATACCCCAAGCTTCTGCTCTGTACCTCAGGCAGTGCAGCCCAGAAGAGAGGCAGCATAGTCTCAGGTAAAGATATTTTTCTGCTCTAATAACTTAATCTTTGTAGTACTTTTTTCTTTTTTTTTTTTTTTTTGAAATTCTGATATAAGCAAAGTGATAGCAGAGGGTCATCTGACATTTGTCATTTGACTGACAAGTAAATTTTACTTTTAAGCTTTCTAAGTTCACGGGACGGTTTTGTCTGAAAGGTCATAGTTTAACCTTAAGTTTACCCATAAGTGCTGCAAGAATCTTGCTGCACAAGAAGTTAGGAGATCTTGATCTTCACAGTTTACAGTTATCATTCTCCAGTTGCAACAATTTCCTCTCCATCAGGGATAGAGTTTTTATGAGCTCCCTAAAGCCTGTGTGCCATATTTATTCTGTTAGTCTAATTAAAGGTAGTACTATGTACATTGTTACTGAATCTGTCCCCAGTGGTGCTTCACATCATAAATAACGGATGTGAAATGTACTCCTATTGGGACAAGCACTAGTATCAATTATTACACTATCTCTTTAACCATTACATCACCTCACTATTTCTTAAGATTTTTCTTTAAAGAAGAGAGAAAAAAAATATCACGAAGACACATGGGACAAATTTACTATATAAAGTCATAAGCATTTTGATTATGCAAAATGAAATAGTTTTACAACACAAGTGAGGAAGACCAAATTTCTGATGTTTCATTGCATAAGACTGTCCCAAATATTAGGAAGTGAAAGATGGGGGAAGGGCAATGTTTCCCCAACACATTTACATCTCCCTTTTCCAATTTAATTCTTAATTGTGAAGTTAACAGGATGCTCAAGTCCAACATCATGTTCTCAGTGAACTTGTTGAATAGTCCTGGACTTGAGACAGAAGCTTGCACACCACCACTCAATAACTTTTTATTTTGAGGGCAAATAACAGTCAACTGCCTTGAGCCTCACAAGTACAAGGCTATGTTGCTGCTTCTCTGTTTTCTACAACACCTATTACCCCATTGTTCTTGAAATCTTACAGTTTGCTCCTTACAAATCCTCAGTACAACTCATTCTCCTTACATCCCAGGAGACTTTTAAAAGTTGGACCATTTATTCCAATATTAATCCAAGGAATTCAACTTTAGCCAACAGACAGACTCCCCTTACCCTGATCCCACTTCGCAGAGATGCAAAAGATTGTTCCTCTTTCCAGGCATCATGGGTGCTCCATTAAGCTTTTCAATCTTTCCTGGGAAGCACATCTCTCAGGAATTTTTTCAAGAAAAAGTGTGGGAGAGAAACTAGAGAGTTTCACATATGATTGATGCTGTAAACACAGGACACTTAGCAGTGGAAAAGAAACATTACTTGAGCAGAGGTACTAGAACTGAAGAAAGACCTGTAGACAGAAAACAGGCCCCACTTTCTCACTGCAGACCAACAGTGGAGTGGAACAAGTCACACATCCCACAGTCAAGCCTGCAGGCATCTTTGCTGGTCCCCAGGCAGTCGTGCTTTGGGACAGCAAGGCTGTGCCTGAGTGACCCAGGCAGATGGCCCAGGTGGATGATGGTGCAGATTAGGCCACATAGGAATGGGAGGAGGAGGTGGGATGGTTAGGATTAAGGAATTGCTGTACTGATACATAAGAATCATAGACAGATTCCAATGAGAAAAAGTTTAGAGAGGTTGTGTGTAATGAAAACTTGAAAAAAAAGCCAGAAGAGAGAATTCAGAAGCACAGATTAAAAAACATAATTCCACAAAAGGAGTTGAGACATTTTGCAGGAATAGGGGAAATGGGCCAACAAATGTCTCAGAAAAAGGAACATGGAAGGGCACACAATAAGTGGCATGCAGGTGTCATACCCCTTCTCCTGCTCACTTCCACAGTTGCCAACAGCCCATTGCAATCATGAATCCCCTTGGCTCAGACAAAGATGGCTCAGTGACAGCCACTTGGGCTTACCTCAGCAGCAATAGCCCTGTGAGCCCAGGTATCCATCTTTTCTAGACCCTCATTTTTTGAGTTAGCAATCTGGCTCCATTGTCTTGCTGTGACTCAACAGGTCAGACACTGGACTGGAGTTCACTCAAAGGGAGGTTTATACTGGACCAGAGACTGGCAACATCTGGCACATCACTGGCCTTATTCCCTTACACACAGCTACAGCCACCTGTCCAGCTCCCCCTGCTCCCTGAATAAGATATTGGTGATATAGCACTCAGGAGAATCTTTGCTAGCTCACTTTCAAAATCAGCTTTCCTATTTCTATCACTGCAATAGCAACTGAGAGTCAGAAGGATCCAAAATGTAAATACATTTTGCTTGCAAAACTACCAGGCTTTCTTCCCCTCCTTATGGGTATTTTTCAGCTTGGAGGAGTTGGCTGTTTTGAAGGAAAATAATGTCTGAGAAATTCATTGTGAATTCTGGAAAATCGGTATTAGTTCTTTTGTAGTCAGACCAGGATAAAAAGCCTTAAACTTTTCATTGCTCTATTTACTGAAATGTTTTGTCTCTGGGTGGAGTTTTTGAGGATGAAGATCCCATTCATGTCAGCATGCTCAGACAGCTATGCCCATGCACAGCTGCTGATCCTGTATCTCACCATGCAGTTGCCTGCAAACAGTAAAATTTTTGTTCCCCACTTTGGTTAGTCAAGATTTTCTCATTTCTTTTAAGAAATGTTCACAAGTTATACTTCTGCTATAGCAACCCTTCACCTTTTGCTGTTTTCACATGCACAAGAGGATTGGTCTCATCCAAGAGGCTTTAGACAGGTTACAGCAGTACCAGGCTAAATTCTTTCATCCTCTTGAAATACTATTTTGAAGTTACTTTTTCCTAAGACAGTCATGGTCAGCCTGCTTTTGCTTTCTGCCTCAAAACTCAGCAAAAACATAGAAACACATGAACAATAAAGGTATTTGTGATTTTCTTACAAGTGGCAGAAACTGTTTTCTGGGAGCTAATTTTTTTCATCTCAGTTCTCTTTTCTTCAAGCCAACTTCTTTTTTTCCCAGACTGTTAGAGTTCATAAAAAAATCTTCTGGCTTCTAGCAAACTTATGTTCTACTTTCATCTAGAAAGGCATAAATGTGTTGAGCCAAAACCACAGAATTCA
The DNA here is from genome assembly GCA_020086605.1 of Lanius collurio. Taxonomy (NCBI): domain Eukaryota; kingdom Metazoa; phylum Chordata; class Aves; order Passeriformes; family Laniidae; genus Lanius; species Lanius collurio. The sequence continues at coordinate 4,325,428 of JACBWW010000016.1, read as the reverse complement.
CCACTATTTGAAACAATCTGTGTAGCTTTTTTACATCCCCCTTTGCAGCGTCCTATGCAAAATTCAGCACATAACCACAGCAGTAACCTTTCCAACTGTCCACACACATCATGCTCTGGGTAAACAGTCATATATAGCAGCAGCCTGTGGAGGGCTTCTTCATGGCTGGGATCAAAATAGCTCCCTCAACTTGTATGTGTGAATATTGCCTTTATTGTATAACCAAGACTCCAAAATTAGAATTGCAGTGGGTATTCCTGCTGATCTGAAAGATTTAACATCTTTTCTCATAAAAAATTCTATTTGAAATAAAAAATTAATGCTCCTAAATCTAGTACTACTGTACACAGTGTAGGAAAGACAGTAATTTGGTATCTCAATAAATTTTTTAAAAGAATATTGAGCCAAAAAACTCAATTCCCACCAATGAGACATTGGAAAAAATTAAAAAGAGCTGTACAACAGGTTCATTTTTTAAATTGCTTTATAAGGACAGACCTGATATTTAGTGCAACTCGGGTTCAGAAATCATCCTTCTCTCAGATCCTCTGTGTTGAGGAACATGTAACAGCAGTTAAACATGAACTAAAGTCCCAGCATTTTGTATAACTGGACTTCCCTGTCCCACTTCAATAAAATAATGAATTAACCATAAAATATATTTACTTAGTAGAACAAGTCTTTTGTGATTTCCAGTTAAACTGCATCATCAGTGGAACAAAACAGGGAAAAATTGGGATCTCAGATTAATTTCATCCAGTATTTTCAAGCAAATAAATTGAATGTGCTAATCTAAAAAGCCCTCCCTTTTAATACAGATTAAATATAAAATAAATCTTAAGTTAAAACATTAACTTCAGACCATGTATTTGAGTTCACCCAAAAGAAATTGGTAGGAAAGCTAAGCCCCACCTTCTTCCATCTGGTTTGGTTTGTCCTGAAACCATTTCCCCTCTCCTCCTTTCAAATGCATTAATTCAATCACTGAACTGTAAAGGTCTGCCTTTATTTAACATCTGTGCTTTGATGCACACATATAACTGGAGGATTGTAAAGCTTTTTGCTAAGCAGTATTTATATTGCAAAGAACATCTTTAAATTCTTTAGGATTTTATTAGCTGTTGTCAGAGGTCACACACCAAACTGGTAGGCTGGGGACAAAATCCAAATACATCTTCTGAGGACACCACTAAAGAGAAAGTTTGACAGGGGACAAACCATCAGCTTCAGGGACCTGTTGTACTATAAATTCAGACAGACCCGAGTGACTTTCTTGCTCACTCTACACACCTTGCACTCCAATAAGTTTGACTGCTGTTGTCCTCACTTAGAAAAACAAAATATTGTATTCTACAAGGTGTTTCATTGGATCCAAAGGCTATAACTGAGGAAAGGGAAATAGATGTCAGTTTGCTTTATAAATATTATATACAAGCACGGGAACACAAGCAAAAAGAGTGTCCACACAACAAAAGAATTTCCTGCATTGTTTCAACTTTCCTTCACACTGAGGCATTACCAGAATCTGCCTTTTTGTCTATACACAAAAATTGTATTTAATCATAATAGAGTCCAAGAAAAGTGTGCAATAAAGGTAAATCTATGACTATAAATGATGGCACTCAGTCACACCCCTCTTCCCACTAATTACAACTCACTCTCTCAAAAATTTCCAGGCATATGGAGGAGCAAGTCTCTCCCTTCCTGAAAGAATCCACACAAAACCTGAACAGCCTGATCAAAAAAAACATAACATCTTCTAACTATGCTGTATAACCCCAAGATTAAGGGGAGGCTGCATGGCACTATGTGATACAGAGGAGCATTTTTATTCACTTGCACTTCGTTCAAAATAAATTTTATTTCTATATTTACTAATTTTAAAAAGTTGGTCCTTATGAGAGCAAGGTAAGCCTTTATCATTCACAAGAAACAGTATAGAAACATACCTTACAAATCTATTTGCAGGCAACCAGGCCTTCAGCTGTGTTAGACACAGAATGAAATATAGTGTTTTGGCAAATTAAAAATATTTTGGAGTGTAATTTCAACTGTCTGTGTGAAACAGAAAACTTGCTGTTAGTTTGTTCAGTTACTGTCTGGGCTTGGATTTCCAGGGTTTTAGGAGTGAAAACTGAATACATGACTTAGACACCTTTGAAAACTCTGACTGACATAGAATAACATCTTTAAAACATTGGTTTTATTCATGGCTGAGACTCTGACAGTGGCTCCAGGTGTGAGTGAGTTCCTGCACTGGTTTCACCTGAGGCAGCCACATCATTTGAGAGTTCACCTTGACTGAGCAAGTAATAATAAAACAATCAAGGAAAACTAGATAAATGAACTCCATTATTTTAGCTCCAAGGATCCAGTATTTGTTTTCTTCCAGGTAACTGCTCAGGTACTGGAAACTTGGTAGCATGACATGCTTGCTCTCCTCTATAAAGGAAAAAACCCACCTTATTCAGTCTCATTGCAAAGCTGTTACCCTTGACCCTAAATTTGGTAACTGAAACGAGATCAGTAATACTTTTCATTATTGTTTCTGTAAAAGGTTTTTTTCCTTATGTGTAATACTCAATTCAATATTCTATTTAAATACTTTTGATATGAAAATGCCAAATGATAGTTCATAAGAGCACAGAACAACTAAATCTGCAAAATACTGAATAGAGCATGGACTGGCATCAGAAACCCAGACTGTAATTTACATCTTAGTTAATATGATTTGCAGTTCACTTTTTTTGGGGTGTGAAGTTGAGGGGGAAGAAGTTGGTATGTTTTCAGGGGATTTTGAGACTGAAGAGTCAGTGAACATGAGATTGTAGGTACAGATTCTTTAGCAAATAAAAACACACAATGCCTCACAAAAAAAATAAATAACCTTGGTTTCTTAACACATCCTACAAGCAGAACGTACAGAATCTGATAGAGTCAGACGTGAACCTGGGTGGAAATAAAGAGCTTCTCATGCATAATTGGTCATTTAATTAGCTGTAAATTTCTCCAAACTGACCTAGGATAATATCTCTAAAACATTGGTTTTATTCATGGCTGAGACTCTGACAGTGGCTCCAGGTGTGAGTGAGAGTTCCTGCACTGGTTTCACCTGCGGCAGCTGCATCATTTGAGAGCCCACCCTGACCAAGCAAGGCAGCACCCAAACACCCTGGGCATCCAGGAGAGTTAAGGACATGAGTTTGCTCTTTAGGCCACCTTCAGGAATTTACAAAGAAAAAGAAAAAACATCACTATGGAAGTGACCTTGTGAAAGGGAGCCTGAAAGAACTCGATGCAGGATGTTGCCAACTGGCATCCTTTAGCTCCATAACAGCTCCCACACAAACCAGGAAAGGGTTTGCAGAGCCATCAGTAGGACCACAAGTGCCTCAACACCTCGGGAGCTGCCAACCTTCCAGTCAGCTCTCAGACCACCCCAGGGGAGGGTGACAAAGCTGGCAGCTCACACTCCAGACTAGAGAGTCCCCAAAACTTTTCAAGCAGAAGCCACACAATTGTATAACATAGATGATGCTACTGTGAACCTCAAATAAGTAATGGACCTATTGAAAAAAGAGCAAATAGCAAATTCTGAATGTTGATTCTGGGAGCAGAGTAACGGTGTCATACACTATTCTTAAGCCTATATTTTGACATGTTATTGGAGGAGAAAGATGGTCCCTAACACTCTTTCTCTACAAAAGGGGCTGAAAAATGCATGTGGCAAGCAAAGTTGAAAAGAGAAAACACAGCAAAGTTGGATGGGGAAGGGTGTTAAGTGTCAGCTACAGCAATTTTAATGTAATGCAAGATTTCAGGAAAAAAGTTCAATTTTTAAGTTGAATTAGTCATATTAAGTTCAATAGGGTATAGAAATTAAAGCCTGAAGTATCAAATCATACTTAATGATACATAAGGCTTCCTCTTAAAAAATAAATTACTACTCTTTGATAACTCTAAGAACTTCCCAAGCACAGAAAATGACCCTGTTAAAACACAGATATAATACTGAGCACCCAGCTTTCAAGTATTATCTAAATACATGGTGGGTTGAACTGGTCAAGTGGGAAGCCAGTTCTTTATCAAATTACCCACCAGGATTCAAATTAACCTAATTATTTTTTCATTTACTTTAAGTAATGCTAAGTCAAATGACTGGTAATTATTAGCAACCCCCAGATATCAGATTATACAACATGCTGATAAACCTTTATTTAAGGGCTCACTGGTTCTTCTTCAGGCATGCTGAGTTAGGTGCTAATCAAGAAAGTCCTCACTAACATAACAAAAAGTGCTACAACTTCAAAGAAAGGTCTTTTTGAAGAGAGAACTCTCACTTGGTATCTTTAGGTAGCTGTTAAAAACAGGGTCCCATTTCTAAATCTATACTCTCAACATCTCTCAGAAACAGCCACTGGTAGTTTGTATCATATACTAGAAAATGTCAGCCCTTAAAGCAATCTTTCACACATGGCATCTATGCTTCTCTATAAATATAATGAGCAATCAGCCCCCACAGTGGTGCCTTGCTGTCTGTCTAGAACTACTCCTCTATTGTAAAATTTTCAGACAGTGCTTTTGCCCATTAATAAACAAAGCAGCCAAGCTTGCCTCTGAGAGTTTAATCTCAGAATATCTAAACTGCACACATACCCATATATCTTTATGAGCAGATATTTGGAACAGAAACAAACTTCAGCAGAGATCTGCATTTCAAGCTACAAATCAGAAATGCACTCTTTGATGACCTTTCTTTATATACATAGTACAAAGTACACTATTAATAAACAAACATATGCCCTAAATTCCCAGAGTCAGCTTTATAGCAAAGCTGTCCTTATGAAAACGATGTTAGGGCTGCCACAAAAACCCACATTTGCCTAATAAAGAAAACTGTGTAGCAGAGTACATCTGCACCCATACTATCAGAATATACATATATAAATTGGGGACTATAAATGTACATTCACAAGCCTTGTGATACAATGCTTCATTCCAACTTAGCCATTTACCCCATAGGGACATCGCTGTGGTTCTCTTGTTTCTCTTGAGCTTTTCCATCCGTGTTCTAAATCCAATACCTGCTTTCAATCATGTTGTATTTAGCCCACTAGATGTTAAGAAAGCTCTTAGGAAGACCCTTTCCAGTTTTAACTGCTGGAGGTCTCACAGGTGGCATATTAAAGAGTTAGAACATCAGACACCGTCCTGAGCCAGAAGCTGGGACCAGCTACAGGAAAATGCTAATGGGCAGTCAAAGGGCCTGGATTCAGCAGGGCAGACCAGCTCTGCAGCTTTCCCCTCCTTGCAGATGTGTTTAGGAGAGGTACCACCTGTTTGCCCAGATGTTTACATGTTCCTGTCACAGATAACTAATCAACCAGCTAATCAACCCTGATTGTGTTATGAGAATTTTACAATTAGTAGATACTCCACATACAAAACATCTACCAAATTTTTTGTGTTTCATCTACCCACAGTAATCCCATCAAGCTGTAAAAATTGCAGCTGCATCCATGCTTAAAAGAAATAATCCCAATGAAGCATACAAGAATCCAAAATGAAGTAAAGCTGTTGAAATTTTTTCAGGGAAGTTATGCTCTCTGTAATTATTGTAAAGCTTGATCCCTTTTTTCCCAATGGGATTTCTCAACCCCAAGAAAGGCACTACTCTGTTGACTTTACAGGGACCACAATTACACTACTCCAGTCACACAGCCCAAACTCTGTTCATTTTCTTTGTTTCTGGTATTAAAGGCAAAATAAATGTGATATAATGGAGTGAAAGCCTTGGCACGTTAATGCAAGCAGAAATACCTAAAGAGAACACAAACCAGATCATCTGAATAAATCTTAGATTCATTTGCTAAGGCTTACTAGAAGTAGCTCAATAAAAGTACTGCTTAGGCCCAAGTATGAGAATATTTTGTAGTTTAGGAACCTGTACAAATATTTCAAACTTGTATAATGAAATAGGCTACTTATAGAAGGCTATAACAAGAGCTAATTAATACATGGGTACTTGTAGTTCAACAACATTTGCTAGCTTACAATAGAGATCACCTGAAATGAACAAAATCTATTGCTTTTCTTTACAGCAAACAACACTGTGTGGTGTTTCATTGGTATTTGGTTTAGGTTGTTGTATGTGGTGATAAATTGGTTCAACTTCCTGGTTAAAACTTTTTGACCTTCGTTTTCTAGAAGAGGCATGTATACTGACACAAAGTGAATGCATGTAATTTCATCTGCACTTATTTTGTAGGTTTGAGTTTATAATCAGTTTCTAGTTGAAGGGAAACTAACAATAGTTATGGAGGAAACAGAGCTTTTTCTGTCCCAAAACCATGCTTTCACAAATACAGAAATACTCAATTTCATATTTGGGGTTTTTCTATCCCTGTTCCCCATATTTTCAGATCCCTCTTCTGTCCCTCTTCAGGTACCAGGTTCTGCTAAGTAGAAAAAGAATTGATTTGGTTTTGCATTTGGGTCTTTAAAAGGCTTTTTACAGTCACAACCACTAAACTGGGCTCAATGTTAAACCAAAGCAGAGTCTTGATAACATACATTTCCTTTAAGTTCTGCATTAAAGAGCCACAGATTGTCTTGCATATTACACAGAACAAGGCCTTTTTTGAACGTCTATTTTGTATCCTGGTTTTTGTTTGTTCCCATAGCATACACACACTGATAGCCAAGAGCATAAACTATTGCCATTTTCTCAGACTCAGAGCTCCCTGCCTATGCCAGTAAACTACCATGTTCCTTTTGCTTCACTAATTCATTCTGTAACCAAATTCCTGTATCAAGAGAAAGTGATCTTCCTGGAAAAACAGTAAGATATAGATAAAAAAACACCTATTTAAGCTTTTGATTATTTTAAGACTAGGCTCTTAAACTTAACTTTATTTTGACCTTAGTCTCAGTGTGTAAAATTCCATAGATAGACTTTAACTTCACAAATTGGAATGAACTTTTTTCCCCTCCCCACCATCCTCAATCCAAGGAACTGCCACTAACTGGTTTCAGGTGTAGCTCTGATATAAAGTAATTGCACATTCACATTCCCTTTCTTTGTCCATACTGCAGATGTAAGTGATAAAATTTCTTTAATTTAAGCAGACCTGGTAAGGGGAAAAAAAAAAAAAAAAAAAAAAAAAAAAAAAAGGAAAAATCTTCCCAGTAGAAAGAAAAAGCATATATGCATATATGTGACTGGATTGCCAACAGTACACATCTTCTAGAAGGAAAGACACATCACTGATCATTTCTACTCCTTAAAAAGCATTAAACACCTTCACCTACTTTTCTAAGCCCAGTCTGGCATAAGAACATCTCATCTGAGCTCATGATCTGTGCCAGCACCAGAAAAACAAATCCTTTTGAGACAACCAAGGCTACCAAGAGCACATATACAAGGTAAGGGCACTGCTTAAACTTTGCTCAAGAACTCTTGTCAGGAATCATGTCTGCCTACAATCTGCTTTGCCAAAACCTTTCCCTAGTTTCCCTGTCCACGCCATTTAAAAACCCAAGCCTCCCCTCTGTGTCACACACAAATGTGTAGCCACAGTGTCCCCAAACTGCAAAGGCAGTTGAGAGAAGTGAAGAGCCCAAGGGCGAGAGAGCAGAGACAGGGTTTACCCAGGGAGGTTCTCCCCAGCACGCACAGCAGCAGCCTTATCTGGATGTGAAGCCAGAGCCCTTAAAACACAGGCTCCAGGTCAATTCCAGACAAAAGAAACCTTCCTCTTCCCACTCCCACCACCCACACAGGCACTCCTGCAGCAGGGCTGTAAGAGAAGTTAATAGGAAGAACCTACCTGAATGTACCTGTTCTCCACAGGACACTGCCTGGATACCATCCACAAGGAGCTGCTACTCTCAGGAGACTGCTCCGGTAGGGCCTTTATGGGGGCCGGAGGGTGGGCTGGGCCCCGATGCCGCCCCTCAGATCTCGGGTGCAGCCCCTCAGGCACCGATGGAGCACCTCAGATCT